>PVHT021183666.1:32118574-32152103 GCA_004024745.2 Catagonus wagneri
GCCCTAAAAATGACAAAAGGCAAAAAAACAAAACAAAACAAAAAAAACCCATAATAATCGGAAGAAGAAAAGTAATAAAGAATGGAAACCAGTGAAATTAAAAATAGAAAAACCACAGGAAAAGTAAATAAAAAACCCCAAACTGGTTTTCAGAAGCTCAATCAAGCGACAGATCTAATCTAGCCAGAATGATCAGATAAAAAAGAACAAAGACATAAATTCAGCAATGGGAGAAATACTCTCACTTCAGATTTTAATAGATATTTAAAAGATAGTGAAGAAATACTATAAACAACTTTATACCAATAAATTCAACAAGTTAGGTGAAATAGACCTATTCCTTGAAAGGCACAGACTACCAAAACTCACTCAAGGAAAAAATAGCTAATCTGAGTAGTACTGTACGTTAAAAAAAAAATCATTTTATTGGAAAAACCTTTCCTCAAAGAAAACTCTAGGCCCAGATGGATTCAATGGGCCAGTTTTACCAAACCATTTTTGCCAAACCTGTTCCAGAAAGTTGAGGAGAGAATTCTTTCCAGCTTGTTATACGAAGCCAGTGTCACTCTGATACCAAATCAGAAAAAGACATAAAACTACAGCTTAATACGTCTCTTAAACATACATGTTAATTAAAATTTTAGTAAATAGGAGGTCCCGCTGTGTACAGTGGGTTAATGATTCGACCTGTGTCCGTGGAGGCAGTGGTCTGACCCTGGTCCCAGCACAGTGGGTTAAGGATCTAGCTGGCGTTGCTGCATCTGTGGTGTAAGCCGCACATGCGGCTCGTATTTGATCCCTTGCTAGGAAACTTCCATGGGCCATGGGTGTGGCTGAAAAAAATTTTTCTTTGGTCTTTTGTCATTTTAGGGCTGTACCTGTGGCATGTGGTGGTTCCCAGGCTAGGGGTCCAATCGGAGCTGTAGCTGCCAGCCTACACCACAGCCACAGCAACGCAGGATCCAAGCCGTGTCTGCAACCTACACCACAGCTCGCAGTAACATCGGATCCTTAACCCATTGAGAGAGGCCAGGGATTGAACCCGCAACCTCGTGGTTCTTAGTCGGATTCATTTCCGCTGAGCCACAACGAGAACTCCAAGAAATTTTTTTTTTTAGTAAATGAAATTCAGTATATG
Organism: Catagonus wagneri; assembly: GCA_004024745.2. NCBI lineage: Eukaryota > Metazoa > Chordata > Mammalia > Artiodactyla > Tayassuidae > Catagonus > Catagonus wagneri. The sequence goes on from PVHT021183666.1 coordinate 32,119,713, forward strand.
AAAAGAACAGTGTATCATCATACACATGGAGTTTATTCCAGGAATGAAATGTTGATTTAACAGGCAAAAGTGAATCAGTATAACTCATTGTATTAATAGACCAAAAAGGGAAAAATCATACGATCACAGTAGATGCAGGAAAGAAAAAACCCATTTGACAACATCTAGCATCCGTTCCGATTAGAACTCTTGATAAGCAGAATAGTGAGAAACTTTATTAACCTGATAAAGGGCACTGCAATAAAACCCTACAACTAACAGCTTGCTTAATGGTGAATGACTAAATGCTTTGTCCCTAAGATCAGAAACAAGTCAGACAAGTACCCCCTCACCACTGCTGTTTTGGAAATTCAGGGCAGTGAGGTAGGGCTAGAAAAAGAATGAAAAGGCAGCCATTTCAGCAAGGTAACCACAAAACTGTCTTTCTTAGCAAGTGGCATGACTGTGTATGTAGAAAGCCTGTGGCATTTATTAAAAAAGCAAACAAACCACCTAGATAAGTGAGTATATTTCCAGAGTCTAAGATAAAGATACAAAAATTATTATTCTATTTTTACAGAGAAAAATGTGTATCATTGTAAAAAGATGAGAAGAATGATGTTCTGTATGGTTGATAGTTTCCTAAATTTTGTTTATTTTTTCTAACTTTTTGTAAGTGTTCACTCTCATGGTGATGAGAGCAATGAAAGTCATTTTTTTCAGAAATATAATTTTTGTCCCATTATATAACTATAAATGTGACATAGTTGAATATTTTTAGGTAAATATCACTATTCCAACCTCCTACAGTTAAAATATATAGGGCATTTACCTATATTCAGTTGGTGTTTCCTTATTCTGCCCTGCCGTTTTATATGTCATCAGCAATGCCACCCTCCCCTGCCTACCTGCCTTCATCTCTTAACGTAAGGAAGACGTTGTGAGGGTTTGTGGTCCTATTCATTATTCATTTTCCCCACATATTTGTTGCGTTTACCAGGTCCTGGGGAAGGCGGACGCGAAGAGGACCCCGTGGCTTCTTGAGGCTTGCCCTGCTCTCCATTATCCCAGCCATTCTTGGCTTTCAGTTCCTGGAACTTGGAGCCCTCACACCTGCTATTTCCCTTGTCAGGAATACTTCACCGCACCCCCACCCAACTCCAAACTCTGTTTGGTTCTTGGCCTGCATGTCACTTCCTCAGGGAAGCTCTCCCTTACTTGCCCTGCAGGGCTATAGACCCTCGGAGCGCCTTGTACTTTTCCTTGCCATGACGTATCACTGTTGTCTTTAATATTTTGAGTAATTGCTAGACTGAAATCTTGCTTCTGTCCTGTTCTGAGTTGTTCTGCAGAGCTGGGCTTCAGCGCTATGTGTTGAGCTCTTAAGTCTCCTGGTTCATCTCATGGACAAACCAGCTTGGCCTCTGGCTGGAATAACAGTGCAGCCTGTGGCCGAGGATTGGGCGGAGCAGATCTGATTGTTAATACTGTACCTCATACAGCACTCTTGGAATTGCAGGTAACGCAGGAGGAAGGCCAGCAGTTGGCACGGCAGCTTAAGGTAACATACATGGAGGCATCAGCAAAGATTAGGATGAATGTGGATCAAGCTTTCCATGAACTTGTCCGGGTTATAAGGTAAGCAGAACACGTCTTAGAAGTTTGTTTTAAATTTATTGAATTTGACAGGTAGTCACATTAAGGTTTTAAAAACAATGAACTGAGAAAAAAAATTACCATTAAATGTTTAGTTAGAAAGGAAATCCTATGTAGGGGTGATTCTCTTCTGAGAAGGAATGCATTTTTGACATGGTTTGTTATAATTTTTAATTGCATATGTATTCTAGTTACTTCCTACATGAAAAGCCTTGTTTTATTGTATTGAAGTAGAGTACATATAGGGATTTTGAGAAGCATCTGTGCAGCTTCCAAAGGTGGTGAGCATGTGAAGTTGGTGACGACAGCAGCTAACCCTTGAGTGTCCGCCTCTGCCAGATCCTGTACTAGTGCTTCACGAGATTGTTACGTTTAATCCTCACCGCAGCCCCATGATAGCCCCCTCTCAGATGAGAAGCCAGGTAGAGAGGTTAAATAATTTGAACATATTAAATGGCAGAGCTGACACTTCATCCCGTGTTTCTGATTCCAGAACCTGTGTTCTTAGCTTTGCTTCATAGCTGCTTCTCCCCATTTTTGAGGAAGCCAGGTAGTAAGAATACAGCAGTCCCACAGGGCGTGAAGTGTGATACCCAGACTTCATAGAGGCTTTCCGTTAGCTGGCCTAGGAGGTCCCTGTGGTGCGGAAAGTGTTAATGAGTTCCAGGAAGCTTGAGGTAATAAGCGAGGCTGGCTGGAGCTTGTACCTGTGAGAAGGAGTGAGTTGTTGCAGTGAGCGGGGTTTGGTTTTGACCCTCTGTTCTTAGATTTCCTGGTTTCTCTGCTAGCTAGTTTGACAGGTATATGGAATTAGTTCATGTTAGTTGTGTATCTAAGGTGACATCTTGAACTTTTTTATCCAAAGCCCCTTACCAGGGCATTCTCTTTGTGAGGGGAAAGAAAGTGACGACTGCCTTTTTTTATTTTTTAGTAGTTTGTTAAAAATCCAAGTTCCGTTATTTTTTTGATGGCTGCAGAGTTTCAGTGTTGCAGGATGAAAAGATTTGGGAGGGGAATGGTGGCGTACAACATTGTGAATATGCTTAAAGCCACCAAACTGTACACTTAAGAATGGTTAAAATGGCAAATTTTGTTATGTGCATTTTACCACTCACACACCGGTGCTTTCTAAAAACATTTTTTACTGCTTTTTTTTTTTTTTTTGAGCTATTTCGTCCTTAGTTTTCATCCTTAGAATCCATCCATACCCATCAGTCAGTTAGGAGTGAAGAGCGGGTAAAAGAGACTTTTTTTATGCCAGATACTGTTAGGCGTTTGAACATAACAAAGTCTTCTTTAATCCTCAAAGCAACTATGAAAGGTAGGGTTTCATGCTGATTATCCCTCCTAAAAAACTAGTTCAGAGGGTTCAACCAGTTTGTCCAAAAGGGCCTTGTAGCTACAAAGTGGGAGAGCAGAGACAGGCACGGCACACAGGGCAGGTCCCCTGTGTCCTGCTCTAGTGACAGATGGTCGTCCGTACGGAATCCTTAGGGCCATGGGGCTGCACACTGGAAGGAACTTGGAGGTTATTGCGTTCAGCATCTCATCTAACTGAAGACGTCGCCCATAAAGGAAACCCAGACAGCTTTGGCTTGTGCTCATGTTGAAGTGTTTGTGTCTCCCCTCCCTGCCACCAAAGATTAGTTTAGATCCTCTAGTGAAATTGAACACTGGAAAGCATACGCAACATTCTCGCTCACCAGTAACCTGCATTTGTAATGATGTATTACCAAAAAGGCAATTATCTGTAGCTTTTCTATCTTACAGGAAATTTCAAGAGCAGGAATGTCCTCCTTCACCAGAACCAACACGGAAAGACAAAGACAAGAAAGGCTGCCACTGTGTCATTTTCTAAGAATCCCTTGAATTTTAGCTACCAACTGCCAGGAAAAGCCCTCATCTTCTTCTCTTCTTAACGGTTTACATCGTGTTGGTACCTTTCTAGCCTTAGACAAATGATCACCGTGGTAGCCTTAGATCGAGATGCTGGCTAATCCTGTCTATAAAGCTAATCCAATGGTCATTTCAAGACAGATTTAAAGGAAACACTAAGGCTGCTTCAAAGATTATCTGATTCCTTTAAAATATATGTCTGTCTATATACACAGACACATTCTTTTTTTAAGGGCTTACTTTTAATAGGGATGAATCAGTTTTGGAACCTAAGCTTTGCCAAGCTGAAGTCATGGGTTGTGAAATAACTTTTAACTTCTGGAATCATATTGCCTACTGTTAGTCTAAGTAGAAACATAGGGAGTTTTTTTTTTTTTTTTTAATATGAGATTTTGCCTATCTCTAAAAATTTTGATGTCAATTTTAGTTAACCTTAAATACACTGAATTGAATCCATAAAAGTGAGACATCTCAGACCTTTACTGATGCTACAGACTTTGTTTTCCAGTGGCCAAGACACCAAATGCCTCTTGTATTTATAGATTAAAAATTGCGTGTAAAGCCTTTACTATTCCTCCTATTCTTAAAGATAGTATTCTTTGTGGCCAAATATTTGGACTCATTCTGGACTTAGGCATTTCACTGTTGTTGGTTTTTTAATTTAACTCTTTTCACAGCCATGTTGAGAGTAAAAATAAATAATTTCTGTCTGTCTTCCTTTTCAAGTATTTCTGGATAAGGGATTCAAAAAAACTAAAACTTTTTGTTTGTAATATAAAATATGGAATTGATCTTTCCAGGGTCAGAGACGATTAATGTTTTTGCTATATACTTTTATACATTATTTTCTTATCAGACTAGTTAACAAGTATTTTTATATGTTTGTAAGCAAATATGCTTTCACAGCATACCTTGTGTATATGTAAAGATAAGTATTTAATTCTCACTGTTCACTTTTAACTGACAAAGAAAAGAATGCGAAAACTACAGAAACTGTGGTAGAACCTTCCTTACTGTTCTGGTCCTGGTTGTACCTACCTCTGGCCAGTCACGTAGCTACTCAAGAAACCTTCGCCATAGAGTACAACAGGATGAGAATCTGAAATCACTTCCGCTAGGCCCTGCTAGATATTGACTGTTATGTCAAGTAGTAAGTGGTAAAACTTTTAATGACGATTAGTGTAACTGTGGATGGCTTCTGATTTTGTTTTTAATTCTGTGGATTGTGTTTAAACAATTCAAAATTATGTTCTTGATTTTTGAGATACTAAGTGGTATTGCACAGTTGTCACTTTATTGAATGTGTACAACAGTCCCATGGAGTTTATAAAGCGTACCCTTGTATAGCTTCAGGTGCTAGAATTAAAATTGATCTGTCACCACAAGATGATGCTTGACGACTTGTTATTTTGGTGGTTTATTGAAGGAATGAGTGTCGGAGGAAACTTACTTTAGTAGCGCTCTGCCTTTTCCTTAGGATTCGAACCTGAAGTTTGGTACTGGTTATTTAGCAGCTGAACTTGAAGTGAAGTGGCTTGGTGTTTTTAATGATTTCCTGAATATTTTCTTAAGTCAGTCTTTCTTAACCTTTTTTTTCTGTGATGTGTTCCTGACAGAGATCCCGGCTGTAGAGGAGAGAGGAGTGTGAATACCTACACGTGCACCCTCTCTGAGGATGAAGCCTGAAACAGCTGAAGCAAAGTACACACATTTGTTTGAATGCTAATTAAAATTACTGCTCAGGAAGTTACCACATTCATCCTGTGGCTTTTGATGCTTTAGCACTATCAGCGTATCCTTGTTGGTACTTTCAGTTGGGAAATTTTTTTATTTATCATTGGTAACTTTATTTTTTTTTTCTTCTTATTATCCTCAGGATAATTTTTCTCCTTTTATTAGCTCTTAGCAAGTAGTTTAGTTGTTTGTTAATTAACTCACTGGTTGCATGCACAGCTGAATATTTAGAATGAATGAATGGTATATGATTTGCAATCCATTCATGTAGAAGTGTCTTCTCATCCATTCATCGCCTTGCTTATCAGAATAATTCTTTTTTTTTTTTGTCGGTAACTTTAGGTAATGAGAGACTGTTTATATAATATTGAAATTTAGTGGGAAACCTTTTGTTTTATTCTGAGTAGATGACTCGTAGGAAAGCAGCCTAGAAGTTAAATTTTGATATCTCAGTGTCCTTTTTTTCCTCTCCATGCTTCACTCTGGATAATTTTCATTGCCACATTTTCATGTTCCCTAAGTTTTCTTCTGTGGTTGTTTAATCTGCTGTTAATTCCATCCAGTGAATTTTTCATTTCAGACCTTAGGTTTTTTCCCCTCTACTTCTGTAGAAGTTCTGTATTTTTTAAATATATTCTCTTTTTCTTTCCTCATTATGTTCATGTATTTCTGGCCCCTCTCAACTGATTTTTTTCAAAGAATTGAATCTAATGCTTTGTCTGTTGTATGTAGTGAATTAACTTTCCTGTGCATCTAGAATGGTTCTAGCTGTGTACCATCCTTGGGAGAATTGGGAAGTTAATCCCTCAAATAACTTTCTGTAGGGATTAATTCTCTCACGGGACCCTGGTTTGAATATTTGAAGCTCGTTATTTGAAGGCTGCTTTGAATATTTGAATCTCGTTATTATAATAGATGCTTTAATATCCTTGTCCACTGATCATTTCCATAATTTTTTGGATCCGTTTCTCTTGCCTGATTTTTCTCTAGTTGTGGGTCTCATTTTTCTACTTCTTAGCAATGTCTAGTAGGGTTTTATGTTGTTTAGTGCCTAGATTTTGTTGCTTTCACGTAAAGGTTGTTGGGCTTTGATCTGGTAGCCAGTTAATTTACTTGCAATTGAGGCTTCAAGGCTTATTTTTAAACTTCATGCAGTCTCAAGTAGCTTTTGTTTCTTAGGGTAACTTAGCTCCACTGCTAAGATGGGGTCCTTTTGGGGTCTCTACTGAAATTCCATGTGTAATCATTGAGATTCTTCAACTTGGCCCATGGGGACTCAGATAATTCTCAGCCGCATATGAGCTCGGGGGAGCCATTCTGTTCACAGCTCCCGGGTCATTTTTTCCCTAGCCTCCTGAGGTTCACCCTGTACATGTGTTTTTGTTTGTCTCTTTGCCTTTATCTAGAGCCGCACTTGCGACATATGGAGGTTACCAGGCCAGGAGTCCAACTGGAGCTGTAGCCGCCGGCCTTCGCCACAGCCACAGCAACGTCTGCAAACTGCACCACAGCTCACTGCGATGCCAGATCCGTAACCCACTGAGCGAGGCCAGGGATCGAACCTGCAACCTCATGGTTCCTAGTCTGATCCGTTAACCGCTGAGCCATGACGGGAACTCCAAACATGTACCTCTTAATATTCAGCCAAGACTTGTTGACCCTCTGCATATTTTTGGAGATCTTTTTCTACGTAACTCTCTCTCTCCTCCAGAACTTTGTGGCTGAAGCTTTCAGCTGCTTCAGACTCTCCGATCTCTAGTGTCTGTCTTTTTAGCCCAGGGAAACATTTGTGCCCTGCTTGGAATCTCCATCTCCTCTGCAATCTGGAATGTGCCTCTAGGCAGAAAGCCAGGGCAATCTGAAGGCCTAGTTTATTTGTTTCTCTTCCATCCGGAATTGTAGTCCTGCTGCCTGGTGTACGCTGTTTGAAAACAGTTGTTTCACCTATTTACTGCAGTTTCTTGGTTGTCTAAGGTAGGAGGGTAAAGCCAGTTCGTGCTAGTCCATGACAGGAAGCAGAGGTCTCTCCCATTTGATGTCCATCGAATAATCAGAGGTGCCTTGTAGCCCTTTTTCTTACAAAGAATGGCCAGTTTCATGACACGAATCGTCTTTGCCTGTGTACACAGCCATTTTTGTTTTTCCTCTCCAGCTGAGGGGGTTGGCAAACTTTGTCTGAAAAGGGCCAGTTAGTAAGTAGCATCTTGGGCTTTACGGGCCGTGTGGTCTTTGTCCCGGCCATTCAGCTCTGCCACTGCAGCAGCGAAGCAGCTGTACACAGCCTAGATGTGAACGAGTGTGGCAGGGTTTCAAGGAAACCGTGTTTGCGGACACTGAAATTTGTACTTCGTATCATTTTCATATGTCGTGAAATATTAACTCTTTTGAATTTTTTCAGAAATGTATTTAAAATGGTAAAAACCATCCTATATAAAAACAGATGGCAGATTGGATATGATCTGTGGGCCGCGGTTTGCCAGTCCTGCTCTATAGCGCATTTAGCATTTAAGGTTACAGTCCCAACTCTGGAATCTCTTATGTATGTGGAAATTGCTTCAAATGGGACTTCTTAAATGCATAGTTACGAATTTCTGTCCTAGGATTTTTCTCCTTATATTATTTATTTCAAACTTTACAGTGTTTCAGAGTGGGACATTATGCTCTATTGACATACCTCCTACACTGACGATTCTCTAAATTGGGGGCTTCAGAGTTTCGTAATAAAAATTAGTCCTGGAGTTCCCGTTGTGGCTCAGTGGTTAACAAATCCGACTAGGAACCATGAGGTGGCGGGTTTGATCCCCGGCCTTGCTCAGTGGGTTAAGGATCCGGCGTTGCCGTGAGCTGTGGTGTAGGTTGCAGACGCGGCTCGGATCCCGTGTTGCTGTGGCTGTGGCGAAGGCCGGCAGCTACAGCTCCTGTTAGACCCCTAGCCTGGGAACCTCCCTATGCTGCAGGTGCGGCTCTAGATAAGGCAAAAAGACAAAAAAAAAATTAGTCCCTTATTCGATCCTTTGACCATTAAAATTCAGTGAAAAAAGTTGTGTATACTTAAGGACTAGCCTGTTCCTCCTCTTTTCATCACCACTTGTTTTAACTTATTTCTTTCCCCACCCCTATATGCAGTGATTCCATCGAACAGAAAACTGACAGGTAAATAGAAGGAGAAGATGATACAATGATCACTTTCAGTATTGCTCAACCGCTTCAAGGTCCTTAACCAGTGACTGCTTATGAAGTTTCAAAGTACTTTCTAGAAAAAAGGCATTTTAATTTGAACAGATTTCTTTGGGCAAGACTTGATTAGGTCTTTCTACAAATTAGTCAGTATCTAGTAGAAGAAGATGAAGTGTGACAAAAACAAAGGCCGAGACTCTAGAGTTAAGGTAGCCTGTGAGGAGCGTGCAAGCAGAAAGTTGTCAGGTCTAGCAGAAGTGATGGTGAATATTCCTCCTGGAAAATCTGAGGAGGCTTAGCTTCTTAATTAGAAGTGATGCTTTCACTGGAGCTTGAGAGCACGGTAATCTTTGATGTGGGAAGAGAGGAGAAAAGTGAGGTGTGGAAAGGCTGGGGGAGAGCCCGGGCAGCAGTGCAGAGTTGGCAGCATGCAGGGTGCATTCTGGGATTGGAAGCTTCATCTAAAAGGATTTTAAGTGCACTGGGGAAAAACATGACTGGGCTTGCGTGGTGGAGGGCTTTAATATTATGGCCCTTCTGTATATACTGGGAAACTGGCCGGAACTCTGAACAAGAAATGCCTGAATCGAATCTGGTATAGTATGGGTGACAGAGAAGTGTGGATTTAAGGAAAGGTGGCCAGATAAGAGGTTAACAGAATCACGGAATCTGTTCCCTTTCCATTTGTTCTGCCACTTTTATCTAAGCCCCTCTGATCTCACACCCACATTATTATTATAATGGCCTCCGAAGTAGCCATTTATTTGCTTCGGAGTAGCCTTTTATTTGCATTTTGCCCCCACAAAGCTGTTCTTGCAGCGCAGCCAAAGCAGTCTTTTTTAGACCATAAATTAAATGTTACACTGTTGCTTAAAATCTGTCATCGTCTCGTTGCACTTGGACTAACATCTGAATCCCTTACCATGGTGTACAAGGAAGCTTTCTGCAGGATCTGTCCCCTTCCTGCCTCTCATTTACATTCAAGCTGACATGCTTTCTCACACCCTAGAACTTGCTGAATGTTTTCCAAATCACTTGCTTTCCTGTTGTAATTACTGGTTTCACCCTTTTGCTCTTGGCTTAGATGCTACCTCAGAGAGTCCTCTAAGACCACCCCCATCATAAAACCACTCTGCCCTGTATTTGCTTCATGACGGTGACCCATCTGTGATTTTTGTCTGTCTTGTCTGACCTCTACCTTAATATCATAAGCTCTCTGAGGGCAGAATTGTGTCTGTTGGGTTTACTGCTTTACCTGTGTCACCTATCATGTGCAGACAACCATTTGATGAATGAATAAGGCGCACAGGCAGCCTTATAGTAATAGAAATAAGATATATGGTGGTTGTGGCACTTCCAGGGTTAGTCCAGGAGGTGTTGTTGAATGGGGCTTGGAGCTCAAAAGAAGAGACTGGACTAAAAATGCAGATTTGAAATTGGTCTGTTTTGAGCTAATGATAGAAGAGGGGTGGGGATTGAGAGTGCTTTTGAGAGAAGGTCCAGGGTTAAACTTTGGCAGGGGTGGTGGTGGTGGAATTGAACAATTAAAAGGCCGGAAAAAGCCAAGAGAAAAACAGCCCATAGTTGGTGGTTAAGAGCTTTGAGTGCTGTGCAGGGATTGGGGGGCAGCGGGGCTTGTTTAGAGGTTGCCGATGAGGTTGGGAGATTTGATTCAGTCATCTGCTAGTGGCCACCAGATTATAGTGGGTTGTGGTGTGATTGGAGGTCAAGGAAGTGGAGGAGGTATGTTTGGGCTACTATTGAGAGAAATTCATGGCACAGTCAGAGGGTGATGGGCAGTTATCTTGCATGATTGGGTGGGGGTGTTAGAGGAATAAGAAAAAGAGCCAGTGCGGGGCACCCAGACGTAAGTATGTAGGATGCAAGTCTGGAAGATGTTACCGTTTAGGTGCATAAGCGCTTGAGAGATTCAGAAGCGTATGGCTTGCAGGTATCCCTTTTTTGACTAGTGTGTGACAGTGGCTTAGTGCAGTGCTGCTCAGACTGAAGTGAAGAGCCAGTTAAAAAATGTTTTCATCTTCACTGTTGTGGAATGATACGGTTAACTAAGTTTACGAATACAAAAAATGAACTGTTAGAAAAATAAATAGCACTCTTGGATGTCGTGACAATGTCAAAGTACTATAAAAGGTTTTGAACGTTTTTAATTTCTGTCTCTCATCGTAGGAGGGTAATGAACAGTTTGTGGATGTGCTCAGGCTACAGATCTGTCTTTGTGTAGCACTGATGTAGTGGGTGAGGGAGCTGGAGATCTAGGTATTTTTCACAAGTGGTCCTTCTGACTTCCTAGATGGCTGGTCACTTCCAGGTTAGGATCCCCCAGTAGGAGCTGCATGCTGACACTAGAGGGGAAGAAAAAGGTTCTGCTCCAAGACTGTTGAAAAGAAGTCAGTAGTCTTGAATAGGATGTTGGCCCCTTTCCCTTTCGCTAATACTCAACATTTTTTGAAGTAAAGGAAAATCATTTAAACACATTAACAATTAAACTATGAGAATTATTACCTTAAATATGAGTGCTATTAAAATATGAGAACTTCGACCTGTCAGTTCTAAAGAAGTAGTTAAGGCCATATTCTGAGTTTTATGAAGAATTTATAGCAATATGAGAAAGTGATAACGATAGATAATGAATGCTGAGTGAAAAGTCTGAAATTGTGCTTTGCTCTGAGGATACCTGGGTAAAACTGTTTATTGCATGCGTATTTTATTTGTCAGGACCTTTTCAGTCATAAGTGGTGGAAATGCAGCACAACCCAGCTTCACCGCAAAGTGGGCATTTACTGGTTTATAGGGAAGCGAGAGACTGAGCGGCTAAAGCTGGCTTTCAGTGACCCACTACCGCCAGGATGCAGTCAGGACTCACTCTCAAGATGGGAACTGGCTATACTGTGGAGGTTGGGTAGAGAAGGCCTTTAGTGTAAGAAAGCTTATGACAAAGCCTCAGGCCAGGAAAGGTGAAATGACTGGCCCCGCTCTCACAGGTATTGGGGGGGCACAGCAGTGGTTTGTACCCAGGTTCTCAGCGCTTAACCGTTGTAGCACTTCTGCATCTCCTGACAGAGCGTGTAAGAACCTTCTGAACTGACAGGGTTTCTAAATCAGGGATGCCATTATTTAAATTTGACATTTTAGTACAGATTTTTTGCTCTCAGATTTCAAAGGATTTAAATTGAAAATTTAACTTCACACCCGTTAGCATTCAGTTGCTATTTATAGTTTGTTGCAGCATCTCACTCTCTCTTTCAAAAGGGACTATTTTATTTTATAGTCATTCTCCCTTTGGGCAATACGAAAAACAAAATGAATCGTTCTGTTATGAAAATTAGCAGCACCAGCATTGGGGTCTTCCTTGATTCCGTGTTGTAATTAGAGATGAAACATTTATGTTTTGTCTTGTTTGGACAATATTATCCATTTCTTTGGGATATAAATATTTAACTCTGGGGGGAAGGGGACCAGCCACACAGTCCTAGTACGGTTTAATATTTAACTCCTTTAAACTCTTGCCTGAAACGTGGGCTTTTTGTCAGGTCACAGAAATAATAGGACATTGCAAATTTTTGTGTCTTAACATTTTATTTATTTTTGTCTTTTTAGGGCCATACCTGTAGCATATGGAGGTTCCCAGGCTAGGGGTCGAATCGGAGCTGTAGCTGCTGGCCTGTATACCGCAGTCACAGCAACACCAGATCCGAGCCGCATCTGTGACCTACATCACCGCTCATGGCAACGCCCGATCCCCAACCCACTGAGCGAGGCCAGGGATCGAACCTGCGTCCTCATGGATGCTAGTCAGATTCATTTCCACTGAGCCACAATGGGAACTCCTGTGTCTTAACATTTTAGCCGTGGACTTGACCTGGACTAAGGTTCTTTTGAATTGGAGTCATGTGAGAATGTGTGGTGAATCTTTACCTCCTGGAAGAAGTACACAGAACTTGGCTACACTTAAAAAATACCTTTAATACACAAAGTTCAAATTAAAAACAGCACAGAACCTTTAAAAATTTTTTCCATTCTGGGTCTAAAGAAGCCCAGGCTTTATTCTCATTTGCTACAACAGATTTCCTTCAAATGACGCATTGGCAAAAATGACAGGTGAGCGACCCCATGTTTGGTTGGGGCATATATCTCTGAACTTACTGTCGTCTTAAAAAGTGGATGTAAATTGGAGTCTGAGTGGTTTGGCATTGATAAGAATATACACAATTGTGGTTGTTCGTTATATGGCTGTTTTTACTATCTTATGATCTGTTTACTCTCTCAAGTGGAAGTCCAAACAGATTCCATTTTTTGTAGTAAAAAGTCTTTATTTCCAAAATGATTGGTTAGCCAGAAAAACTATAAACCACCTAACACAAGACTTTGGTAAGAAAGAGATTTGACACTTTTTATAAATCCCCCCTTGCAAGCGAAAAAAAAACAAAGAAAACCAAAAAACAACCACCTAATGTAACAACAAACATGTTACCCATTCTCAGCCATTAGCCAGTTGCCTGGTTTTAAGTCTCCAAAATTCTGGATTAAAAATGTACACAGTAGGGACCAAAGAAGAACATGAGACACTAGGGTGGCATGTCCTTACCTAGGAATCGCCATTGTATGGGACTTTGATTTCCATGGTTTGAGAGGAAGGATGCCTCTAGATAGATAGCTAAGAGTAACCTTGCCAAAGTGGGCAGATTCTGTATCAGGGCTTTATTTTTGGTCCAAGTAGAAAATTAAACCTCTTATTTCTTTATACTTTGTGTTGCTTTGTGGGAAGAGAAAGTCAGTTCACTTAGGGATTAAAAAAATAATGTTGGAAACAACTGAAACCTCCAGAAAGCTCAGGAATGGTAATAGCGGCCCCTCTAGAGTGAGGGAGCGAAAGGCCTATCTTCTGCTGAATGATTGAAAGGGATAACTGTAAAAAGACCCAACCTTCTGAATACTGAGTTTTAAAACTAAAACACGAAAGACAGACCCAATGAGTTTTTTATTGAATAGTCTCTCTTGTGTTAAAATAGTACAGATTCAAGGCTATATATATATATATATATATTGTGTTTGGAATATCCTGATGTGTTTAATGCAGATTCTTAAAGTAGTGTGTTCAAAGCATTGTATGCTTCTCTTCCATGGTACATATTTGGATCAAGCATGATGAAGGCAGCCTGCAACAGAAATGATAATTTTAACAATGAACGAGTGAGTAAAAACTGCTGATGGACTCTAATCGGTAAAATGTCCTTTTACAGTAATCCTTGGTAGTTAGTCTCCATGATTTTGGTGTGCTTAATGAGTGCTCAGAAGGGGACGGAAAACCATGACCTTCCCTGGGGTTGTGTCAGAGAACTGGACCCCTGGTGTGGGGGCTTGACATAGGTTTGACTTCCCAGCAAACTTTTCCTGCCAAGTTTGATTCCCTTCTCTCTAGATTTCTGTCTTTTCGTGGTCTCTGAAATACTTTTTCTCTCTACATATAAAATGTTATGACTTAAGAAAAACCCTTTCAAGTACAGAGATAGTATTTTTGTTGAAGGAATGGCTTGGTGGGCTATGGACAGTCTCAGCAAAATGTTTGCATAACTAAAAGTTTTCTCGGTAGATACTGGCTTGAAAACTTAATAGTCTGTTTTGGAAGATTTAAAAAACTCAGGATTGGGACTGCTATATATAAAGGCCAATTTTGCTGCCTTGACCTTGGTTCTAGTAAGGATCTAGTATCAGAAGGTTCCTAAGGATGACTTCCTAAGAAAATTTTGTCCAAAAACCCCCTAAAGAAGGAAAAAAAATGATTTCTAGACTTAGTACCTTTTGCCTTAGGTGTAAGAACTGGTTACCTTACATTCAAATCAAGCAGCCATCATTTCTTTCCTTTGGGGCATCAGGAACCAATACTAAGGGGGTGATTATACGTGTATTCACCGTTTCTCAGTGAAAGAAGAAAAGCCACCCAGCGTCAGTGCTTCCCTTCACGTGTGCCAGCTCGGTTCCCCCCAGAACCACTGACGACTGAGGGGACGCAACAAGGACCCTAAAGTTCCACTAAATACGAAGAGATGGGCAAACATCAGTTTCCTGCAAGAGTGAGCAGGCCACAGATGAGAACGAGGGGAATCTGCCCTCCACCCGATGGGGACCGTTCGCCCCCTGCATCCCGCACGGAGGCGGGGTTACCTACAGACACGGCTGCCTCTCCGCGTGGGGGAGCCCGGGTGGATGCTCCAGAGGGACACGTTTCTGCTCAGGACGGGTGCCTGACGTTATTCTCTTGAGCTGGAGGAGAGCCAGCCGAGGATGAGGAAGCCACCCCCCGATCTGTGCCCACCAAAACGTATACAGAGGGATGTCCCTGGCACCCCCAAGACTCCTGGGCATGCCACACGGCGGAAATGAAAACTAGCGTACACGATTTAAACTGCTTTAAACAAACAAGCAAACAAACAATCCAGCCATTGGTGACTCGGGGGGGGGGGGTTGTCTAGAGTGCAGCCCAAGGGAACGTGTGCCCTTGTTAACACGAGTGCACATTGCATGCTCTGATCTCCTTCTTGTCTTTGCAGCTGGTAAACTGGGAGCTTTTGAACCTCTTCTTTACAGTCATGTAGCGTTCCTGAATCCCGCCTCCACACAGTTTGGTGCATTCCGACCAGGCCGTCCAGGGGCGCATCCTGCAGCCTGAAAGCACGAGAAGACCTGGTTAGGCCAGCGGACGCTGGGGACAGAACAGGGATGCTGAACTCTAGGAAACAACCGTCAGCCGTGGTTGGTTATTTGGGCTTCTCCTCTGCTCTTATCCACAGTGACTTGTTGAATTAAATAATGGCTAGAATCCTTATTAGGAACTGGTAGCTCATATGTGATAGACGGCAAAAAATGGCCACAAATACTTTGCAGTTCTTCCCTCTCAAGGGGCGGAGTCTGTTTCTCTACCTCTTGAATCTGGACTTGGCTGTATGATCTGCTTTTGGCCAGTGGGACACCAGCAAACCTGCCTTGAAAAAAGCTGCCAGGAACCTTTCCACCACCAGGTAAGCAAGGCTGGCTGTGTGCTGGAGAGACCATGTGGAAAGAGGCTCCAGAAATGCAGGTGAGTCCGGCCTAGACCTTCCAGCCTCAGCTGAACCACCAGCTTGACGGTAGCCACTTGAATGACCCCAGAAGAATTATCCCCAAGTCAGGCCAAGTCTCTGCCCTACAGCGTCATGTTAATTTCATTTTTTCTTTTGGGGTGGCTTGTTAATGCACCAACCACTCAAGGAGCAATGAATTACCTTCTCTTGTGTTCTGCTCCCCCAAGTCCTTAGCCTCCCCAGTACTAAGCAATCTCAGGTATACTTTATTGTTTTTCTTATAGTTAAGACATTCCTTTCTCAAAGAAAATTTCCCTGACCCCAAGATTAGGTTAGACCTTTAAAAAAAAAGTTTCCATAGCACTCCTTTATAGAACCAGTTACATTTATGACTGTTCAGTCAATACTTTGCCAAGTTTTGTGGCACAGTGCCTGCCTGGCACATAGTGGGGCATAATTAATGTTTGTTGACTGGCCACGTGACCACCGCGTGCAGCAGACAGCATTCTGATGTAAGAACGGCTCTCTTAGTGAAAAGATAGTGAACTTCAGGTAGCTCCCTGCATCTGCACTTCTCTTGTCCTAGGTGGAGGTGTAATGGCTTACGGAAGAGAAAAGAAAAACAGGTAATTTGAGCTGCACCTTTATAAATAGAAACCCATTAACCTTCACTCACACACAAGTTCCTCACCCACTTCAGGGAATCCAGACCATTGACCGGCCTGGATCCAAAACTGACCATGGATCTTCCCAACTATTATTCCCTCGTTTTGTTGATGATTTTGTGCTCTTGGCTTAGACCAGCTTATTCAGCAGTAAAACCTTAGGTGGATTTTTTTTTTTTTTAAAGTCTCGGAACTCCCTCAGGTTTCGCTGGAGGAGTGGGACACACAGTCTCTCCACTGGCTACAGAGAAAACTTAGCCAGACTCTATGTCTCTGTCTCTTTCTTTTTTTTTTTTTTGCTTTTTAGGCCCACACCCACAGCATATGGAGGTTCCCAGGCTAGGGGTCGAGTCGGAGCTGTAGCTGCCCGCCTACACCACAGCCACAGCAATGCCAGATCCGAGCCGTGTCTGCAACCTACACCACAGCTCGTGGCAGTGCTGGATCCTTAACCCACCGAGCAAGGCCAATATCAAACTTGAATCCTTGTGGATCCTCATTGGGTTCCTTAACTGCTGAGCCACGACAGGAACTCCCTCTTGTCTCTGTTTTTGCCACCCCAAACCTCTCAGCACAGGCCTGTGAAAACCTTCATTTACAGAATCAGGTCCTCAGCTGGCCCCTGGACCTTTCGTGGTCTGGTCCCTCCCCTACCTCTCCATCTCAGTGTCGCAGGGGAGGCAGGAAACCCAGTGTTCCTTCTGCATGCCACTTACGACTTGGACAGATCTGGCTCTTCAGTGCCTCTGTACCTTTGCAATTACTACCACTGCCTGGGGCGCCCTTCTCTAACGGGCAGACCCCTCAAGTTCTTCGAGACCCACTCTAATGTCCCCTGCTCTGACGTCTCCGTGGATGCCAGCCTCACCCTTGGGAGCAGTACCTGGAAACTGTTCCCCATCCGACTCTTCCCTCAGCTGCTCACTTCTCCGGCTCTCTCGGGCCTCCCTCCAGCGCAGTTTCTGGATGGACGGATTTCGGAGGCATTTCCGGATACGGCACTTTTTCCGCTGCACGGCCTCTGGGCAGGGCGCCCCTCCAAACTGAGGCTCCATTTGGATCATGCGGGTTCGAATCGTGTGGCCCTTCCCGCACGACTTGTTACATTCCGACCACGGGGACCACTCGGTGAGCTCACAGTCGATGGCTGGCAAGACACAGATGGCTGTGAGTGTATCTCACAAGATACGGGCACTTACCCTCGCCTCTGAACATCTCCGCACAAGCCTGTGGGAAATGCAAAGCAGGCACTGTTATCCCATTTTACAGACGAAGAAACTGAGGCTCCAAGAGACAGGCTGACTTTAGCCCTCGCGGTTGGTAAGCAGTAGATGCAGGACTGGCGCCGAAATCACAACCCACATGCTGGGCCCTCTTTATGATATGAGAAGGCTTTGGGGGGACTTTGAAGATTAGTCCAAAGCCTCTTGTCCTGCTCTGTACAGCACTAGAATATTGTCAAATCAGCCTTAAGTGGCACAGATCCACTTCCCACAGCGAAGGACCCTGATTTTTTAGGAGGGGCACAGTTCACTGGTGCTACTTTTTAGGGGCTGACCATAGTAAGGACATTGTAGGAAGACCCAGGCAGTGTCTCTTGTCCTTGACATCATCCTGGGACTTACATACGGCAGTCTGCACAAAACGCAGAGGGCAGACATAGGACAATGAGGAGAGGAGAGAGGCAGGTACAGGCAGTGTCACGGTTTATCATGGTAAGAGACCAGCACATTCTTCTCACTAAGCCAGCATCGCACAAATGAGGAGAGGGAGAACCCACCAGCGTGAGTCTCGGGCTGTCTCCTAGGGAGGAAGAGGATTCCAAACCTCTGCCTTTGCACAGTGAGAACCAGGCTGGATGGCTCTTTGGTTCATAGTCTCAGGCCTTTTGGGGGAGCTTAGGCAGCTTTCCTCATTGCAACATGGAATAACGGTCTTTTTCTCACTAGGCTCTGAGGATTAAGTGAAGTAATGATCTCTGCCCAGTTCCTGGCCCCCAGTAAATATTCCGTAAGTGTTCTTTTTCTTCCTTCATTCAGTGGGCCCAGATATAGAACCTATGGATTCAGAGTTTCGTTTATGTCTGTAATAGCATCTCAGAAGGTTCTCCAGCCCCAGCTCTAGTGAGCTGTGTTGAACTCTGGGTCAGTCTTAGTTATTAACAGCCCCAGGCTTTGTTTCATTTAATGGTCTGGGTCATCTCAACACCTGACTTTGGCTAAAATAGCTTAGGAACTGTTAATACGTAACACTGATGGAGGCCCGCACTTCAGCCAGGTCCAGTGCTGGCATTTTGTACCAATTACGTGCTATAATCCTCAGAGCAAGTTTTTCTTGCTTTTTAACAGATAAGGGACAGGGATGCCAAGTATCTGCTGGGGTTTCTGCAGCCAGGCAGGCGGCCCGCGTAGTAACAAGGGAGACGAAGCCCAGAAGGCTGCAAGTGCATGTCAGAGGCAGCTAGAAAACAGATCTTAGCAAGCAGGTCTGACTTGCCACCACCCGAAAGGGACAGCTGTCACGGAAGACTAGGTAGAAAAAGACAGGTGCTCTCTTTGGAAATCAGTCCCCAGACAATAAACTCCACTGAGCTCAGAGATTTGGGAGGAGGTGGGGGTGGATGGGGAGCTTGTGAACACGTCGATTTGGCCGGCTTGTCTTAAAAGGGCTGCAGAGGTACAGGAGTCATTGGTTTAAAGTCTGCCCTGAGGTCACAGGTAAATAACATGGTCATAAGGAGGAGGACTAGAATGAAAACGCTTGGGAAACCCATGTGTCAGGCAAGCCTCTAATTTGGGGCAGGGCTGGAGAACTATGAAGTACGTTTCCTTGAGCCTGTCCTAAGTGTTTTCCACCTAAATCTCCTGTTTAGCCCTCACCGCCCCTTACAGTTTGGGTGTCTTGTAGGGCGTAGTGGAATTCCCTTTCGCCGCTGAGAAGACCGAAAGTTCACATGGCTTTCCTAACGGAGTAAACAGCGGTACCGTGCTTAGCCCGGGCTGGTTAACAGGAGGAGCGGAGAAGTGGCCGGCAGGGGCGCAGGGGCGCCGGGACTTACGGCATTCAGGCAGCATGCACTTTTCCACCTGCTCCAGCTCCTCGTTACAGTCCCCGAGTTCGGCCAGAGACTTGAGCATCCGCTGGCGGGTCCGCGTGCCCTTGCCACAGGTCACACTGCAGTCGCTCCACTCGGACCACGGGGACAGCAAGCACGGGATGGTGTCTAGGCCAAGAGTCAGGTGTGCCGTTGAGAATGGGCTCCCTTTGCTTTCTCGGATCTGGTGCCCCCCCCCGGCCCCCCGCCCGGTCCCCCACTGGGGTCCCTAATGCATTGGTCAACACCAAGTGCATTTAGATAACCCAGGGGACCCCCACGGAGCTGGGAGTGGCTCAGCAGACCACTGCTCTTGTCATTCTCCTGCATCTCTCTGGCTCAGCTGGTGCTCATGGGTGGCATCAGATGGGGCTTAGTAATGTGAGTATACATGTGCCCACATGAAACACCCGAGGGTCTCTGAGTAGGGTCTCACGGAAACATCCCACGTGCCCCAAGAACCATGCACTAAAAGACAGGCTCAGTGACGCGTTTTTGGATGCTCTGGTGCCGAGATCCTAGAATGGGCGTGGACTTGCGTGCATGTGTACATCTGGGTAGTGATGTGGGGGCCTGTGTGCATTTGTGCATGGAGCGGGGGTTGTAATGCTTTATGGGGCCTGAGGCAAGCCCAACATAAAGCAAGAATGGGGGGGGTCTCTGATGGCCTGAGGAATGCACACCTTGCCTGAATGTGTCATCCTCCCCCCCCAAGGATACTCTGGGATCCTATCAAACACAGCTACAGGTGAATTCCATGTAGTGGCCACCAGCGGCCACCAGTTTGCCACCCCGGCATTGCTCAGAATGGCCCTCAAAGGAGGCCACTCTCTCTGGATCTGGATGATATCCACACACTATAGAAATCGTGTTGCTCATAGCAGTGCCCCGCGCAGCCAGGGACCCATATTTCCCTCCGCAGCTGCCCAGCCCTGACGATGGTAAGAATACGGCTGCTGTGGCCCCCTCTCCCCTCCCTCATGCCCACTCACGGCACTCGGGCATCATGCACTTCTCTGCCTGAGACGTCTCCGCCTTGCACATGGAACCGTCCGCCGGGCTCATCTTGACCATGCGGTGCCGCTTCTTCATGCCCATCCCGCAGGTGGCGCTGCACTCGTCCCATTCGCCCCACTCGGTCATCAGGCAGCTGCTGGGAGCTGGGGAGCGGCCGTGGGTCACACTGGTGGCCTTGAGAGCCCATCGCCCGCCCCGCCCTCCCAGTGCCCCACTCACAGCATTCCTCGTTGACCGTGCACTTCTCCGTCTCCTCGGTGGGCAGAGTGCACACGGAGCCGTCCTCCGGGAACTGCTTCACATACCTCTCGCGGGACCGCATGCCGGTGCCACAGGAGATGCTGCAAGGTGACCAGGTGATCCATTCGGACATGGTGCAGGTGGACCCGTCTGCAATACACAAGTGAGTGGGTGCTGTGGAGCCTGGGAGATTTGCGTGACCAAACTCGCCCAAAGGCAGCAATCAAGACCAGGTGGCACTCAGGGGAATTGAGGATGGAAGCCAAGCTAGGAATTGTTCTCTAAAGGAAATGCCTTTTTCCAGGTGCACAGATCACTCGGGATTACTCCTTATCTCATGAAAATACGTTTGAAAGATGCCTAGATCTGTGTGTTTGCCTGTTCTAAAAAAAGAAGAGGGAAATGAAGTCATCCATCCATCCATTTACTCACGTCAGTAATGATTTATGGGCTGCTTAGTGGTATGTACTGAGGTTAAAAAGAGTGTAAGATGGGAATTTTTGTTGTACTCCAGAAAGAGAGATGGGCCCATAAACTGACAGTAATTCTAGGTATTGAAAATACGACAACAGAGGTAAGCCCAGGGAACTGGAAGGGGAAAAACTCACTGCTTGCAGTTCTAGGGAGGATTTCACACAAGAGGGCACATCTGAGGGCATTTTTGTTGGGAAGAGAAGATTTGCATTTAAGATGAAGGGAACAACAGTGCTTGTGACATGTTCTACAGAGCGTACTGTGTGTGTTACCTGGAGCTGAAGGTAGAAAGAAGGATTGAAGTCAGCATGAGGCCAGCCTACACAAGTCCACAGGCTGTCATGTGCACACGTGTGATGGTGCTTACACACTGTTATTGGACCTATGGACAGTGCAGCAAGACAGACAGCTGGACCCAGTGTTAAGCCCAGGGAAATTCTGACATGTGCTACCCCACAAATGAAACTTTAGGACACTATGTTGAGTGAATAAGCCACTCATCAATGGACAAATAGTGTGTGATACCTAGAATAGTCAGTTCTTAGAAAGTAGGATGGTGGTTGCCAGGGGCTGGGGGTTGAGGGGAATGGAGAGCTAGTGTTTAATGGGTCTGTTGTTTGTTTTGCAAGATGAAGAGAGTTCTGGATATGGACAGTGGTGATGGTTGCACAACACCGTGTATGCACTTAAAACCACCGAACAGTTAAAAATAGTGAAGATGGAAAATTTGATGCTATGCACTGCGAAAAACCAAAACGAAGCCTAGCCGGACATGCTTCAGAATTGTCATCGCCACCTGGGTGCCACCTGCACACCCCTATGGAGAAGGTGGTTAAAGACCTCAACTCCCCCTGCAGGCTTCAGTCAGACAGCCGCCCCTGGCCAGCCGCGTCCCCAAGAGAGAGAAAGAGCCTCCAACACGGCCAGTCCTGTCACAGTTTCCCCCCTGCCTGCTTGCAGGCAAGGCCGCCTATCCATGCAAGGTTCACATCCCTCTGAAGTGCCTTATCGTGGGCACAGACACCACCGTGGAGTGCAGCCAGGACAGGTATTTAAGACTGTCCCCCAGAAGGAGCCCGAGAGTGACCTGCACCGGGGGGGGGGGGTCCGCTTTCTTCAGTTATCCTCAGCTTGGAAGTGGTTTTCTTCCTTCCATAAACAAGCCCAGCCTAGACGCTTCCTGTGCCCCAGTGCACCTCTGAGACAGTTCAGATCAGCGCACAGAGTAGAGCTCTGTTCAGGTAGAGAGAGGAGCTGGGCCCTGGAAAGGAGGCAGCTGGCCTCTGCACCGCAGTCAGCGCAGTGCCACCTTGAAGCTTTAAGCCATCCCGACACAGGCCTTGCAAGCTCACAGTTCAAGCCTGACCGTTGCCCAGTTAGAATTGCTGCAGTTGGTCCACAGGACGTGATGCCAGAAAGTGAGAGCTCTGACTCAGGCTGAGGGGGCATGCACGGAGGTCTGTGAATGACACAGCATCGGGGCACTGATCTAGAGTCGATCTTGGCCAGCCTGTGCATATGCTTCTCAAAAAGACTGGTGTTAAGGCCCAGGAGCAGGCAGCTTGTTTGTAGTTTGCCATAGATGTTTGCTAGCTCTCCAGTAACTTGTGTCTTTTTTTTTCTCCCTTTTTAAAAAAATTTTTATGTTTAATATTTATCAGAAGTATTAGTACAGCTGGATTATTTTGATCAATGTGTTATAATAACGTGCTATCACTAAGATTTACTTTAATGCTTTGAACACCTTAAATAAAACAAAACTGTTTCAGTCTATATATATAAAATTCAGTGGTAGAAAAATACATATGATTAAGAAGATAGAGAACATTTTCATGTATTTTTCTTTTTTTAGGATTTTTATTTTTTCAATTATAGTTGATTTACTGTGTTCTGTCAAAGTGACCTTGTCATATATATATATACACACACACACATATATATACACACACATATGTATGTATATATATACATGACGTATATATGTGTATATATGTGACATGTATGTATATATATGACATGTATGTATATACATATGACATATATATGTATGTATATATATATATATGACATCTTTTTTCTCACATTATCCTCCATCATGTTCCATCACGAGTGAATAGATACAGTTCCCTGTGCTAAACAGCAGGATCTCATTGCTTATCCACTCCAAATGTAATAATTTGCATCTATTAACCCCAGACTCCCAGTCAGTCCCACTCCCTCCCCTTCCCCCTTGGCAACAAGTCTAACTGACAAACTTTTGTGCAGCAAAGGAAACCATAAAAAAACAAAAACAAAAACAAAAAACTCAAAAGACAACCTACGGAATGGGAGAAAATAATTTCAAACAACGCAACTCACAAGGGCTTAATCTATAAAATATACAAACAACTTACACAACTCAACAGCAAAAAAGCCAACAACCCAATTGAAAAATGGGGAAAAGACCTGAACAGACATTTCTTCAAAGATATACAGATGGCCAACAAGCACATGAAAAAATGCTCAACATCACTAATTATTAGAGAAATGCAAATCAAAACTACTATGAGGTACCACCTCACACCTGTCAGAATAGCCACCATTAACAAGTCAACAAATAACAAATGCTGGAGAGGGTGTGGAGAAAAGGGAACCCTCCTACACTGTTGGTGGGAATGTAAATTGGTACAACCACTATGGAAAAACAATATGGAGGTATCTCAGGAAACTAGAACTACCATATGACCCAGCAATCCCACTCTTGAGCATATATCCAGATAAAACTTTCCTTGAAAAAGATACATGCACCCATATGTTCACTGCAGCACTATTCACAACAGCCAAGACATGGAAACAACCTAAATGTCCATCCAGATGACTGGATTAAGAAGATGTGGTATATATACAATGGAATACTACTCAGCCATAAAAAAGAACAAAATAATGCCATTTGCAGCAAGATGGATGGAACTAGAGAGACCCATACTAGGTGAAGTAAGTCAGAGAAAGACAAATGCCATATGATAGCACTTATATCTGGGATCTAATATAAGGCACAAATGAACCTTTCCACAAAAAAGAAACTCATGGACTGGATAACAGACTTGTGTCTTTCTTTTCCCCCCATGGCTGGACATAGGAGGGTGGAGGTCAGTCAGCCAATCTCAAGAACTCTTCTGATGTCATAAGACATGTCTGTGTTCATAGCCCTCAAAACACGGTTGAAAGTGGCGGTGGGGGTGTCTGCTTGACCAGGTATGAGCCACCGGCATAGCCAGGCAGGACCCTCCCTTCCTGAGCTTCTATCAGGCACTCACTGGCCTGGGTGTCCTTACCTTCGTCGCTGCACCCGGGGCCCATGCAGGGCTGGAAGTCCTGGGTGTCGGGGCAGGGGACGCTGAGGTCCAGCTGTGCCTTCAGCATGCGCTGCCGCATCCTCTTGCCTTTGTCGCAGGTGGAGGAGCTGCAGGCGGACCACGGGGACCAGTTGGAGTAGATGCAGGTTTCGGGGGTGTCATCTGAGAAGAGTATTTGACATGTTTTCTCTGGAGCCCACGGAAGCCGTGACAGGTTCACGTGGGGACAGGCGCACCCCTGCTGTCCGGCCAGCCTCAGTGAGTCTGGGTGCGCCGGGGGTCCAGGCAGCCATTCGCTTCCCTTTGAAAATGCTACGTTAGCTTTCCACTAATACAAAGCTAGACCGCAACATAATGAGCAAAGATTCTCCTCCTATCCCTCTTCCTCAACGCATGGACGGCTTTTCATTTCCAACCCCTCACCTTGGCAGACATGGTTTCCACGCAGGTGCAGGCATGTCCTAGGCATCTGGGGAAGTGCCGGATGTTTTTGCGGTGCTGCTTTTCTTCCCAGTGATCCCGTACACAGAGTCACCATGAGAATAAGCCCGCGGCCAGCGTTCGCTGAGCACTTACTATGTGCCAGCGTCATTTTAAGAACCTTATTGTTTTGTCCCATTAGATCCTTAGCACAACTCTCTACGAGGCAGATCCTGTCGTTATCCCCATTTTACGGTTGAGGAAGCAGTGGCAGCAAGGTGGGCTTCTTGCCCATGGCCACAGGCAGAGCCCTGGTAGTCTGGCTCCAGATCCTGTGGGAGAACGAGCTGAAGCCAGGGGTCTGCCCCTGCCTCCTGACCATAGGGTCTGGGTTCACTTTTCTTGCTGGGGAAGTGGACGGACCTGCTGCTGCCTCACAGGCTACTGTGAGAATCAAAGCAGAGAGGAGCCATCTGGGGCCTGTGATCCTTTAAAATGTCACATGCATTTGCTAGGCAAATGCATGTGACATTTTAAAGGTCCAAAACTGTTGAATACATATTCCAGTGTCGTATGCTCACCAATTCCCTTATCCTTGGTGCCTAGCCTTGGCCCTGTTTTGGATTATCTCTCAAGCAGAAATCCTCAAAGATGGGATTACCTAGTTGAAGGATATATTTGTGGCTTTTAAAACATGTTAGCAACTTGCTTTCCCAAAGGATCGTTTACATTTAGTTCCCAGTGTATGTCACCACCCGCAACAATAGGAGACAATTTTACCTTCATCTTTCTCTTCTGGAGCCAGGTCTGCTACAATGTCATCCACGTTGTCAGGTACAATGTTGCACTGTTCACCCTGCAAAAGGAATTTTACTTGGCTCATATTAAAGAATGGAATGTGGGGGGGGGGGATGAGGGAGGATATAAAATTGAATGCCCACCCTGCATACAAATCCTAGGCCATGCAGAGTTCTGTATCAACTTTTACAACCTGACTCAAAAAGAAATGGCAGGGAGTTCCCACTGTGGCTCGGAGGGTTACGAACTGGATTAGTATCCATGAGGATGTGAGTTTGGTCCCTGGCCTCGCTCAGTGGGTTAAGGATCCAGCACTGCCATTGCCATGAGCTGTGGTGTAAGTCACAGATGCAGCTCGGATTCTGCGTTGCTGTGGCTGTGGCGTAGGCTGGCGGCTGCAGCTCTGATTGGACCCCTAGCCTGGGAACCTCCATATGTTGCTTGTATGGCCCTAAAAAGCAAATAAATAAATACATAAATAAAAATAACCAGCTTCCTGACCTATGGCAGACATTAGCAATTGATACAGCGTTCGTGATGAAGCCTAGTTACCCAAATCATTTTGCTAACGTCAAACTGTACCACTATGTTCAACTTTGCTTATTTATATCCTATGAATACTCTCCATTCTAGTAACTGGGAGGCCAGGCCACATGCTGAACTTCAGGCTACATCCCAAACATGCTAGGGACCCTATGATTCTGAAGCAGAAACGGGGTCCAGTGTCCCGATGGGAAGGATCTGTGCCAGGGTGAGCTCCAACCCAGTACCTTCCGGGCGATTCTCTCGATGACAACTCTGGCAACTTGAATGATGGACCCGCCCTCTGGATCATAAAAAGGGCTCTGAGGATGGTCCAGGCTAGTCAGGGGCCGGATCTTCTCCTGGGGAATTGTGGGCTTGTTGGGCGACTGCAGTGGAGAAAACAGATACAGAAAGTGGGAGATAAAACCGGTTAAAAACCACAAAGGCAATTTGATATATGATCCGAACAAAAACCTCAGTGGGAATTTAACAAGTATAACTGCTGTATCTATTTATAGAATTCTATTCGTGCCACGGGTTGTGCAGGGAAATTTGTAGATCTACATTTTCAAATTCTCCCACGTACACAGTAGGTTTATGCCCAGAGGAAGATGCTGAGAGCCAGTTCCAACTAGGAAATGGCTGAACCGGGCTGGCCTGAACCCAGGGTTCTTCCTACTAGACCAGGCGTCGGCAAACTTTTGTCTGCAGAGGGTCAGATGCTAAATATTTTAGGCTTTGTGGGCAATACTGTGTCTGCTGCAGTGACTCAACTCAGCTGTCACGGTGAGAAAGCCGCCCCAGACAACATGGGGGCGGATGCATGAGACTGGGTTCGAAAACTCCGTTTACAATCAGTAACAGTCCAGACTTGGCCCCCAAACCCTAGTTTAGTGATGTCTGTTCTAGATTATTCTACCACTGGTATTTTGATGGCTCCAGATTTCAATGCAGTTAATGTGCTGACTGTCTGAAAAATATTGACATTCCTGGGAGAGTCCAAATTCCTTAGCCTGGCCAACCAGAAACCTTCAGAGTCTGGACTAGCTTAGCCCACATTACCTTAGGCGGTTCTCCGTTCTCTTTTCCTCTCTTTGCGTCCATGCCTCTTGCCTGCTGTTTCTTTGCTTAACTCTGAGCTGCTCTTCAGCAGAGGCCCTCCTGGTGTTCCCTGATTAACTGCATGGATGCTTCCTGGAACCCGAGTCCCACGGCATGTGAGTGTGTCTGATGGGACCATGCTGGGCTCCCCAGCTAGACTGTGAATTCATTTAGTGCAGCGCCTGAACCAGACTCACCTCCGGGACCGGGGCACCCAGAACAGCGCCAGGCAGGGGGCAGGCATTTGGAAAGCTTGCCGCTCACCGCTCCAGGCGCACACACGTACCTCATAGGTCACCCCGCTGTCAGTGCCGGCGTCCCAGGGAATCAGGTCCTGCACCACCTTCTGGACCCAGCCGCACTCTTTGGTGCACAGATCCTCTGCGGACAAGCCCACATTCCAGTCGGGACTGGGGCCCATCATGGTCAGGAAGGACATTAAGTGGCGCGTCCTGTCCACGGAAAATTCAGCCGAGGGTGCTGCTCTCCTGGAAACCAAATACAGAGACCATTACGTTTGGGGCCCTGGAGGTGTCCACTCTGAGGGACACCTGGCCAGACAGTGGCTTAAGGATGAGAAGGAAAGAAAGAAGGGGGATTCTTGGTCTCCCACTGATGTCTGCCTTTGGCCACTACTGGTTTCTCTCTCCAGTCCCATCCACTGTCACATGTGGAGAGAGTCACATGCTACCATCCTATCCGGTTATGATGTGTCTGCAGCACTTCCTGTTACTTTGTGTTTTCTTATTCATTTGTTTAGCTGTTTTTTTTTGTGTGTGTGTGTTTTTGTCCTTTTATGGCCTCACCTGTGGCAAATGGAGGTTCCCAGGCTAGGGGTCTAATCGGAGCTGTAGCCGCCAGCCTACACTGCAGCAACGCGGGATCCGAGCCCCGTCCGTGTCCTACACCACAGCTCATGGCAACGCCAGATCCTTAACCCACTGAGCAAGGCCAGGGATCGAACCTGCAACCTCATGGTTCCTAGTCAGATTCATTTCCACTGTGCCATGACGGGAACTCCTTAGCTGTTTTTTTGACTGGCATCTCTCAATGGAGTGTAAGCTCTGGGAAAGCAGGGATTCTGTCTGCCTCCTTCATGGCTTTATCTCCAGTGCCTGGCATAGCATGGGTGCTCAGCCAATGCTTCTGCAGACACAAAGAAACAGATACGATGGGCTACGTGTGTGCCCAGTTGTGTTGCACGTGAGATGAACTTGACAAATATAAACTGCAAAAAAATGCCCCAAGCCTTTTCTTACACGGTCTCATAGGTGCCCCAGAGCAGAGCTGGGGTAGGGACTACTGACTGCAATTTATGGATGAGGACACTGAGGCTCAGAAGGGTTATATTATGTGACTTGGCCAAAGTCACGAAGTGGCAGAACGGAGACCACAACCCAAATCAATCTTAGTTCAAGGTCTGTGTTCTTTTCATCATCTGTTTCTGAGCCAGAGGCCCCTTTCCACGCTAGAGCTCCATTAGGCTATCGGGGCGTCTCCCCAGCCTGCTGCCTCCACTGCCCTCTAGCGGCTGCTTAGAGCAAGGTCCTGCCCTGCACCCACAGCTCACCCGTCGCCTCACACCGGCTCCCTGGCCATTCCCTCCAAGTGCCTGGGGAGCAGGGACCCAGCTAAGGAGCCAGAGACCTTTGGGCTGATGATCCCCAAGCTATGAGACCAATCCATCAACCTCCATCTCCTCGTGCTGCCAAGAAGAGGTCCTACAAGTGTCCAGGGCTGTATGAGATCAACGGTGGCCACCCGAGGGCCGTGGTGGGAGAGTTAGTCACTCAGCACACACTTGGTGGTGCCCCTGCATTATTTTCCCCTCATGACACTCCCATGGGCTTAGCATTATCACCTTGTTTTGTAGGAAACAAGCTTTAGAGAGAGAGATGCAGCTGGGGAGGCCGAGGGGAAGGCAGCTCTGCCGGACTCTTCCCTGAGGCTGCTGATCACGGGGGATCCTTGGCTGGGGACCAACTCGTCCGGTCAGTCAGCTGGCAGCTGTTTGGGGGTCCCTGTGCCTCACTGTTGGGACCAGCTGTTTCTGGCTGCCCTCCCCCGTCTGCTTGGTTGGGCTCTGCGGAACTGGGCCCCTGAGCTCGGCTCAGACGATGGGCAGAGAAGGCGGGAAGCCTGGGTGTGCATCCTGCATCGGCTCTTCGAGCTGTGCATCTTTGGACAAATAACCAAACCTTTCTGTGCCTCAGTGTCTATAGAATGGGGATCCCCATAATGCCTACCTCAGAGGGTTATTAGCGTTTAGTGAGAGCACTCACCTCTAGTACTTAGCCTAGCGCCTGGCAGTTATTACTGTCGCTGTTATTGAGAGAAGCAGCACTGGAGGGTCCTATGGGGACCAGAAAAGAGACGCAAGGGGAGGGAGGCCGTCCTGAGTGCACCTCACATTTCAGCCTGAGGCCAGTCCAGGTTCTGTGGAAGAAGAGCCTGGCCTGAGCCTGGCTTTGGCATCAGCCGGTCAGCAAGGTCCAGTCACCCCGCCCGCTGCTCCAGGGGCTCCCTGCGCTCCAGCCAGGCCAGCCTGTCGCAGGTCCCTTGTTCACTTGCGCCTGCTGGGAAAGCCCCTCTTCAGCGGTCTTATGTCCTTGGACCAGCAGCATCCGCACCTCTGAGAACTTGTTGGAAATATAAGTTATTGGGCCTCACCCTGGGTTTATTAATTAGAGACTCTGGGGGTAGGAGCCAGCATTTTGCTCCTCTCCCCAAGTGATTCTAACATGTCTCAAGTTTGAGATTCACTGGTCTACTCATCTTCCAAGCCTCAGTCATGAGTCAGCTCATCTAGAAGCCTCTCTGATCCCCTGCGCTGGGGCCAGGGCCCGTCATCACACTGTGGGTAGGTCACTGTAAGAAAAATGCTGTTTAAAATAATGAAATGGATAAGAATATATGTGAGTTTTCTTTAGGAAATCCTAGATATGACTGCAATACTTTAGTTTGTCCAACCTATAATAAAAATTCTTATTCATGCTTATATGCCATATCTTCCCATATATTTTGGTAATTTGGTCTCAATTTTCTATGTGGGATTTCGATTTTTATCACTCTCTGTCAAAGAAAGTTGATCTGGCCATACCATATGACAATACATTATGAAGCTAATAAAAATGTTATAGGAGTTCCCACCGTAGCACAGAGGGTTAAGAATCCAGCTGCAGGAGTTCCCATCATGGTGCGGTGGAAACGAATCCGACTAGGAACCATGAGGTTGCGGGTTTGATCCCTGGCCTCTCTCACTGGGTTAAGGATCTGGCGTTGCCGTGAGCTGTGGTGTAGGCTGCAGCCATGGCTCGGATCTGGTGTTGCTGTGGGTATGGCGTAGGCCAGTGGCTACAGCTCTGATTAGACCCCTAGCCTGGGAACCTCCATATTCCTTGGGTACAGCCCTAAAAAGACAAAAAAAAAAAAAAAAATCCAACTGCAGTGACTCAGGTCTTTGCAGAGGTATGGATTCTAAACCCAGTCTGGTGCAGCGGGTTAATGGGTCTGGATTCTAAACCCAGTCTGGTGCAGTGGGTTAATGGATCTGGTGTTGTTGCAGCTGTGACTTGGATTCAGTCCCTAGCCTGGGAACTTCCGTATGTCGTGGGTGTGGCCATAAAAATAATAAAAGTGGTGTAATATTTAGGATAAAGAAATATTTACCAGTGCACAGAACAAAGGTTCTAGAAATTATAGATAAGGACTTAGACAAAATCGAGGGGCGAGGAAAAATTGTGCAACAAATAGAGTTGGGCTATTTACAGTTTTTTAAAAAATAAGAGGATTCACATCTAATATCTCACACACACACACAAATCCCCCCAAACAGCAAAAACTCAGAGTTAAATAGAAAACCAGATCATAGGGAAAAAAGTCAAGTTTTCTGATCTTTTAGAGAAAGCTAATTTTCTCAGCTTTGCCTTTTTTTTTGTCATTTTAGGGCCGCACCCACGGCATGTGGAGGTCCCCAGGCTAGGGGTCTAATCAGAGTGTAGCCAATGGCCTACACTGCAGCCACAGCAATGCAGGATCCGAGCCGCATCTGCAACCTACACCACAGCTCACGGCAACGCCAGATCGTTAACCCACTGAACAAGGGCAGGGATCGAACCTGCAACCTCATGGTTTCTAGTCAGATTTGTTAACCACTGCGCTACGACGGGCACTCCTAATTTTCTCAGCTTTGAAACAACAAAAGCATAAAAGTAACTACTTGACAGTTGAATCATTTGCAAATATTTTCTCCCATTCTGTGGGTTGTCTTTTCGTTTTGTTTAGGGTTTCCTTAGCTGTGCAGAAACTTTGAAGTTTAATTAAGTCCCATTGGTTTATTTCTCTTTTTATTGTCCTTACTCTGACACATGGATCTGAGAAGATGTTGCTATCATTTATGTCAGAGAGTGTTTGGCCTATATTTTCCTCTAAGAGTTTTATAGTATCTGGTCTTCTATCTAGATCTTTAATCCATTTTGAGTTTATTTTTGTGCATGGTGTTAGGAAGTGTTCTAGTTTCATTTTTTTACATGTAGCTGTCCAGTTTTCCCAGCAGCACTTATTGAAGAGGCTGTCTTTTGTTCAATGTATATTCTTGGCTCCTTTATCATAGATTAGTTGACTATAGATGCGTGGATTTAATTCTGGGCTTTCTATCCTGTTCCACTGATCTATAGTTCTGTCTTTGTGCCAGGACCATACGGTTTTGATGACTGTAGCTTTGTAGCACGGGAGCCTGATTCCTCCAGCCCCATTTTTCTTTTTCAGGATGTCTTTGGCTATTCTGGGTTTTTTGTGTTTCCAGACAAACTTTAAAATATTTTGTTCTAGTTCTTTGAAAAATACAAATACGTGGAGACTAAACAACATGCTACTAAATAACCAATGGATCACTGAAGAAATCAAAGAGGAAATTAAAAAATACCTAGAAGCAAATGACAACAAAGACACAACACCCCAAAACCTCTGGGATACAGCAAAAGCAGTTCTAAGAGGAAAGTTGATAGCAATACAAGCCTACCTCAGGAAACAAGAAAAAGCTCAAATAAACAATCTAACTTTACATCTAAAGCAGCTAGAGAGGGAAGAACTGACAAGGCCTAAAGTTAGTAGAAGAAAAGAAATCATAAAGATCAGAGCAGAAATCAACGAAATAGAAACAAAGAAAACCATAGAAAAGATCAATGAAACTAAAAGCTGGT
>PVHT021183666.1:32161478-32191975 GCA_004024745.2 Catagonus wagneri
GGGAAAACTGGACAGCCACATGTAAAAAAATGAAACTAGAACACTTCCTAACACCATGCACAAAAATAAACTCAAAATGGATTAAAGATCTAGATAGAAGACCAGATACTATAAAACTCTTAGAGGAAAACATAGGCCAAACACTCTCTGACATAAATGATAGCAACATCTTCTCAGATCCATGTGTCAGAGTAAGGACAATAAAAAGAGAAATAAACCAATGGGACTTAATTTAACTTCAAAGTTTCTGCACAGCTAAGGAAAACCCTAAACAAAACGAAAAGACAGCCCACAGAATGGGAGAAAATATTTGCAAATGAATCAACTGACAAGGGACTAATCTCCAAAAATTTACAAATACCTCCTACAGCTCAATACCAAAGAAACAAACAACCCCATCAAAAAATGGGCGGAGGATCTAGGCAGACAATTCTCCAAAGAAGACATGCAGATAGCAAATAAACACATGAAAAGATGTTCAACATCACTCCTCATTAGAGAAATGCAAATCAAAACCACTATGAGCTACAACCTTACTCCAGCCAGAATGGCCATCATCCAAAAGTCTACAAACAATAAGTGCTGGAGAGGGTGGGGAGAAAAAGGATCCCTATTACACTGTTGGTGGGAATGCAAATTGGTGCAACCACTGTGGAAAACAGTGTGGAGATTCCTTAGAAAACTCAAAATAGAATTACCATTTGATCCAGCAATCCCACTCCGGGGCATCTATCCAGAGGAAACCATGACTTGAAAAGACACATGTACTCCAGTGTTCATTGCAGCACTCTATGCAATAGCCAGGTCATGGAAACAACGTAAATGCTCATCGACAGAGGAGTGGATAGGGAAGATATGGTACATACACACAATGGAATATTACTCAGCCATTAAAAGGAATGGATTACCAACATTTATAGCAACATGGATGGACCTAGAAATTATCATGCGAAGTGAAACCAGTCAGACAATTAGCAACACCCAATGCTACTGCTTACATGTGGAACCTAAAAAGACACAATGAACTTATTTGCAGAACAGAGAATGACTCACAGACTTTGGAAAACCTTGGTTTTTCAAATAAGACAATCTTGGGTGGTGGGGAGGATGCACTGTGGGTTTGGGATACAAAATCTATAAAATTGATTTGTGATGATTATTGTACACCTATAATTGAAATAAAATCCATTAAGAAAAAAAAAAGTGTATCTACCGCACGTTGTTATTAGCAGTACTAAATGACGCAATTCAAGTAAGGTGCTAACGCTATGCCTGTATTAGCATCAATATCAACTACTACTCCTGTTATTCACATTTAGGCCAAGCTGGTCTTAAAATCAACTTGCACTGCCTAAGCACAGAGAAGGGAGGGCACAGTTGCATCTACAAAGCCACAAAACCTTGGGAGAACGTCTGCTTATTAAAAGGTTTATGTAGCTTTATGAGCCTCGGATGGGGCACTGGGGCTCCAGGTATTTTACATTCAGAATAATCGAAGGACATAAATTCAGAGGAAGCCATCCAAACTACAGACTTAAATTAAAAAAAACAAAAACAAAAAACCAAAAACTGCTTTCACAAGTCTCGGAGGCCCAGAAGGGATCTTTCAAGAATCCTTAGTGCCTTTATCCATCTCCCATTGGACTGTTTTCAAAGTATTTCAGGCCACTCACAGTTGACATCTCCTTTGGATGACGTTAGCACTTTCCCAGAGAAATGCCAATTAAAAAAATCTCCAAGGAGTTCCCTTCGTGGCTCAGTGGTTAACGAATCCGACTAAGAACCATGAGGTTGCGGGTTCGATCCCTGGCCTTGCTCAGTGGGTTAAGGATCCGGCGTTGCCGTGAGCTGTGGTGAAGGTTGCAGACGCGGCTCGGATCCCGCGTTGCTGTGGTTGTGGTGAAGGCCACCAGCTACAGCTCCTGTTAGACCCCTAGCCTGGGAACCTCCACATGCCACAGGTGTGGCTCTACATAAAGGCAAAAAGACAAAAAAAAAAAAAAAATCTCCAAGACTGACAGAAATCTGTAAACCAGCTATAATGGAAAAAAAAACCCCAAAAACAAATAAAAAACCTCCAAGGCTGATCATGGAGCATGCTAATGTGAGAGAAAAGAATATATACATGTATGTGTGACGGAGTCACATGGCTGTACAGTAAAAATGGACAGAGCACTGAAAACCAGCTATAATGCAAACAACAAAAATCATTACATAAAAAGATCAGCCTCCAAGAAACCACAGAGTACATGTCCGTCTTTGTGGGGGGCGGGAAGGGGAGTGGGGAAGGAGGGGTGTGCTCTCATTCCGCTTTTGGTAAACATGTGACGATGTCACCGCTGTACTCTGACTTCCTTGCTGCAGGTACCAAATGGGAATCGCACTGCCGGAAACAGGCCACAGGCTGAGGTCAGATCCCGAGGAAGGAGGCTTGAGCGGGGTGGAAACAAGTCTGGGACAGGTCGAAGGCAGAAATCACCTACATGTCAGGCGATAAGTCTGAGCAGAGCAGACAAACAGAAGGGGAGTCTAGGGGGCCGGTGGGGGTCGGTGTCTGTCTTTTTTTTTTTTTTTTTTGACTTTTCTAGGGCCGCACCCACAGCATATGGAGGTTCCCAGGCTAGGGTCGAATCAGAGCTACAGCTGCTGGCCTACGCCACAGCCACAGCCACAGCAACACGGGATCCGAGCTTCCTCTGCGACCTACACCACAGCTCACGGCAACGCCAGATCATTAACCCACTGAGTGAGGCCAGGGATCGAACCGGCAACCTCATGGTTCCTAGTCGGATTCGTTAACCACTGAGCCACGACGGGAACTCCAGGGGGCCGGTGTCTGAACAAACCTTGCCGCACACTGACCCTCCCCTGCCCTCCAGAGCCAGCTGCCCAGCTGGAGAGCTCTGGCATCCACGGTGCTCACAGCCTCTTCCCCTCCTGCCTGCCCAGCTGCTCACCTCCTCTCTGTCCCCACGCCTTCCTGGCTCCTGATCTTCGGTCTTCGTCTCCTGGTCCTGAACCACCCCCTGTGGCCTCCGTCCTAAGGCCTCCTTTGCTCCGGGTGGCACCGGGGCTAAGCGTCCTCAACCAGAGCACGTCCAGCCCCCCCACGACCAGCACTCTGGGGGGCGGCCCAGCCAACTTGCCTGCTCCCCCTACCCAGGAAGAGAAGTGAGATGCCCTCTATGGTCACGAAGGAAAGGAATCCAAAAAAGAAGAAATGATAATAATAATAACAACAAAACTAATCTATTGTTTTTATGTGCTAGGCACCCTAATTACAGTATCTCATTAAATCCTCAGAACACATTCACAGGGAGCGTATAGTCTTCAATCCTCAGACACACGGTCAATGACAGGTCTACAGCTGAAACCGCGCTCTGACTCTGGAGACCACACCTGTCGCCCTGGGACCCCAGATGGAGGGGACGGGGTGAGTGGGTGGTGGGGCAGGAGGGCGGGGCTCTCCTGAAAGTTTGCCCCCCCCCACCCCGTGCCTCCACTGCCTTTAAGGGCTAGTCCCAGCCTTCCCTGAGTTCTGAATATTACAGCCACACTGGGGGGTGGGGGGGTGGTTATCAGACCCTGTTCGCAATGCTGTGAGGGTTAGCGCTGTCCTGAGGGTGGCTTTTGATGAAGGGGGGTAGGTGCAGGGTCCTGGAGCTGGAGAGAAACCTCTACTACCAAAGACAGGGAACGCCGATGGCACTAAGCGCGCGCGTGGTGACGCACAGGCGTGCGCAGAGACCCCCACGCCACCGTGCGTCTCCGCGTTTATCAGCTCGTCTCTTAGAAGACCTTTGGGGGCAGCTACCATTTCATTTTTGCTGATGAGGAAAGTGAGGGTCAGAGAGTCAAGTGACCTGTAAGGACCATCCGGTAAGAACCGTGATCCCAGTACAGCTGAGTCTGTCTCCAAAGCGCACGCTCTTCCCGCTTTCCCTGACCGTTCTTCCTCTCCATCTCCCCCTTCCTTCCTCCGCCACGTTGCACGTTTTTCAACAAGACCCTGGCTGCCCCTGGCTCACGGTTTTCTCCAAGGAGCCCCGGCTCTGAGGCACAGGGTTCCCTCGGCCACCTCTAGA
The DNA here is from genome assembly GCA_004024745.2 of Catagonus wagneri. Taxonomy (NCBI): domain Eukaryota; kingdom Metazoa; phylum Chordata; class Mammalia; order Artiodactyla; family Tayassuidae; genus Catagonus; species Catagonus wagneri. The sequence continues at coordinate 32,165,564 of PVHT021183666.1, forward strand.
AAGGCAGCACCTGACATCGTGTGGGAACAGCCCGGTGAGCAGGGTTTGGTCCCAGAATTTGCTTCCAGAATTCCCACAACCCAGCCTGTTACAAACATCAGTCCTGATGGCTTCCACCTCTGAAGGGGACTTTTCCATCCCTCGGTGAGTGTTCTGGTGACAAACAGCAGCAAATGAGCCATTTTATGAGACGATAATAGAGCTATAAGCATCTTTAAAATCAATTGGGCCCAACATCACCTCTCATCATTTCAACAGGCTCAGGGTTTATCGAGGCATAAATAAAAATCGACGGCTCATATCTGGTGGGGCTCTACAGTTTGCCCATGGTCTCTCACGGGTGGCTCCGCAGCCCTCCTCCGTCCCCACTGCCCAGCCCTTAGCTTCCGTGACCATTTGATGCAGCTGTCCCTCTCTCTGCCTGCCTCTGGCACTTGCTGCCTTTTCATCTTCTTCTCACCTCATTCCTTCTCAATCTCCTTTGCTGACTCCCCCTGAACTTCCTCCAAGCACTGAAGGGCACCCGGATCCAAACCCTCGCTGCACTTCTCTTTTCTATCCACACAGCCTTGGCAATTTCCTCCTGACCCGTGCCTTAAGATACCAGCTACAGGAGTTCCCACTGTTGGCGCAGTGGGTGAATGACCCAGCTTGTCTCTCGGCATTGTCAGTTCAAACCCCAGTCCAGCACTATGGGTTAAGGACCTAGCGTTGCTGCAGCTGTGGTCAAAGATGTGGCTCAGATTCGAACCCTGGCCCAGGAACTTTCATGTGCCATGGGTGTGGCTGAAAAAGAAAAAAATAATGCCATATATATATAAATATATATATATATATTTATACTGATGACTCCTAAATTGTCATCTTCACCCCTGAACTCCAGCTTGTATATCTAACACTTCCATCTGGATGTTGAATTGGTTTCTCAAACTCAGCGTGTCTGAAACCAAACTCCTGATCGTCCCTTCCCCAAACCCAGTCTCTCTCTTTTTTCCCATAATATTAAACAGAATGTCCTTCCTTTCCAGTTTCTCACCCTTGACGCTTCTTTGTCTCACATTCCACATCCGATCCTGGAGCACCTCTGTCAACTCCACTTTTAAAATGTGTTTACAGGAGTTCCCATCATGGCGCAGTGGAAACGAATCTGACTAGGAACCACGAGGCTGCAGTTCGATCCCTGGCCTCGCTCAGTGGGTTAAGGATCTGGCGTTGCCGTGAGCGGTGGTGTAGGTCGCAGACGCGGCTGGGATCCCGCGTTGCTGTGGCTGTGGCGTAGCTTCCATTAGACCCCTAGCCTGGGGACCTCCATAGGCCGTGGGTGAGACCCTAAGAAGCAAAAAAAAAAAAAAAAAAAATGTATTTATAAGCCAAGCTCGGTCTGTCACCTGCCCTGCCACCATCCTGGTCCCAGCCACCACATCATTGACCTAGATTATCACTCTTGCTTTCCAGCTGGTCCTCTGCTTCTTCCCTCGCCCTCCTCTGGGCGCTTCTCCACACGGCAGCCACATCATGCTGTTGCTCTGGTCAAAATCCTCTGACGGCTTCACAGCACACAGCCCGCGGGGACCTCAGCGCGGCCCCTCAGCCTTCCCCGGTCTGCTCTGCCCCCGATTACCGCTCTGGCTTCATCTCTTACCGCGCTTCTCCTCGCTCTGCTCTGACCGCCCTGGACGTCGTTTCCCCAGTCATGCTGGGCACACCCAACACTTGCCGCTCCCTGTGTCTGGACCATATACCAGGGCACGCGTTCCTCTGCCTCCTCCGGGTCTTTGCTCAAATGTTACCTTCTCAGTGCAGCCTTTGCTGATGACACTATTCAACATAGCAGTTCCCTATATCTAGCCATTTGTGATGGAACATGATGGAGGACAATGTGAGAAAAAGAATGTATCTATGTATATATATGTTCCATATATACACATATATACCTATAGATATATATAAAAACACATACACACACACACACACACACACACACATATAAAACTGGGTCACTTTGCTCTGCAGCAGAAATTAACAGAACAATGTAAATCAACTGTAACAGAAAAAATAAAAACCAAACCAAAAAAAAAAAAAAAGTCAAAATAGTAGTTGCCTGCCCTACACTCAACCTGGCACACCCCCATCACTTTATCTGATTATCCTTTTTTTTTTTTGGTATTGTTTTTTCCATTGCTTAATGAATTTTATTACAATTGTAGGTGTACAAAAATCATCACAACTCAGTTTGCTAGCATTTGCGTTCCAAACCTTCAGTGCAACCCCCCACCCCCTAGATTGTCTTATTTGAAAAACCAAAGGTTTTCCGAAGTCTGTGAGTTGTTGTCTGTTCTGCAAAGGAGTTCATTGTGTCTTTTCAGTTTCCAGCAATCCCACTCCTGGGCATCTATCCAGAGGAAACCATGACTCGAAAAGACACCTGTACTCCAGTGTTCATTGCAGCACTCTATGCAATAGCCAGGTCACGGAAACAACCTAAATGCCCATCGACAGAGGAGTGGATAGGGAAGATATGGTACATACACACAATGGAATATTACTCAGCCATTAAAAGGAATGGAATAACATTTATAGCAACATGGATGGACCTAGAAATTATCATGCGAAGCGAAACCAGTCAAGACAATTAGACAACAACACCGAATGCTACTGCTTACATGTGGAAACTAAAAATTTTTTCTCCGTAACATGTCACCATCCTATATACCGTATACCTTGTATAGCTACTTTTTCTCGTGGAGCTCCCCCTGCTGGAATAGGGATTCCATGCAGGCAAAGGCTTGGGCCTGTTGTGTACACGCACCGCTGTACTCTGTGTTTAGAACCGCGCTTGGCATGTGCTCAATCAGTATTCGCTGGATGAGGAGTTCCTGTCGTGGCTCAGCGGAAACGAGTCTGTCTGGCATCCATGAGGACACAGGTTCCATCCCTGGCCTTGCTCAGTGGGTTAAGGATCTGGCGTTGCCACAGCCATGAGCTGTGGCGTAGGTCACAGACACGACCTAGATCTGGCTTTGCTGTGGCTGTGGCGTAGGCTGGTAGCTACAGCTCTGGTTCAGTCCCTAGCCTGGGAACCTCCATGTGCTGCAGGTGCGGCCCTAAAAAGCCAAAAAGGAATTTGCTGGATGGACAAGACACTGTGTCGAGGAAGGGGCTGTTGTCCTTCCGAGTCCCAGCCCACCCGGACTCAACTCCACGGTGCTGGGTGTGGCCAGAGCTGGGTACAGTGACACGGACGGACCTGGGTGTGGAGCTGGTGGGCGATGGAGGAGGTGGGGGCAAGTGACAGCCAGAGAACTCTGCTTGGCTGCCAGGAACTAGAAGGAGGCGGAAGGGAGAGGACACGAGGCCACTTTGGGAACCTGGGTCAGAGCTCACAGGCTCTGAATCTGCCTCAGACGGACACCCCAGTGACCTGGGCTGGCCGTTTCTGAGTGCCCATGGCACGCCTTGTCCCCAGGGGGGTAGCCGCCATCACAGGTTGCTGGCTGATCAGCTGTTTCAAAGCCCAAGAAGGTATCTGAAGCCCATGAACAGAGCCACAAGAAGATGATGTGGTTTCGCAGAAGCATTTCACATTCAATTTCTTTTTATTTCTTTTCAAACACAGCCTGTAATTCCGATGGGAAAATTGCATAATGCCCGTAGATAATAATTTTCCTGTGAGACGGTTTTGTGAGAGCAGCTCAGCCTTTCTCAAGCCGGAGAGGAAGGGCTCACCGAGCCGCCTGGGCCCACCTGCTGCGCCCGCACCCACGTCTCACCACGGCAGGCGGGGGCTCTGAGGGTGGGTAGCACCCCATGACCTGAGAGAGGGCGCCAGGCTCCGTGTGCCACTGCTACCACGGGCAACGTGTCAGCTCGTTCCTTGGTGACCAAAGTGCCAACGCTGGGCTTACCCTCCTTTTCTGGACTTCCACGGTGTCCTTTATTTTTTTTAATTTTTTTTGTCTTTTTGTCCTTTTATGGCCGCACCCATGGTATAGGGAGGTTCCCAGGCTAGAGGTCTAATTGGAGCTATAGCCGCCGGCCTACGCCACAGCCACAGCCACAGCAACGCAGGATCCGAGCCACACCTGTGACCTACACCACAGCTCACGGCAACGCCGGATCCTTAACCCACTGAGCGAGGCCAGGGATCGAACCCGCGACCTCATGGTTCCTAGTTGGATTCATTTCCGCTGCGCCTCAGTGGGAGTTCCCATGGTGTCCTTTAGAATGCTTACGAAAGCCTGCCTCTCGTCCGAGTTCAACAGGGAGCTGGAGGGGCCCACAGGGCATGAGTCTACCTCCCATCCCACCAGCCCCTCCCCAACATCTATACCATCTCCAGTAATTAAAAAAGCATTAGAGGAGTTCCCATTGTGGCTCAGTGGTAACGAATCTGACTAATATCCATGAGGATGCGGGTTTGATCCCTGGCCTCGCTCAGTGGCTTAAGGATCCAGTGTTGCCATGACCTGTGGTGTAGGTCCAGATGGGGCTGCGATCCCGTGTTGCTGTGGCTGTGGTATAGGCCGGTGGATACAGCTCTGATTAGACCCCTAGCCTGGGAACCTCCATATGCTGCAGGTGCAGCCCTAAAAAGACAAAAAAAAAAAAAGAAAAAAAAGCATTAGGGTGGGGGCCAGGCAGGGCGACATTCGGACATGATGCTGGAGAGAGGATGCTAAGCCTGGGCTGTCTGCTTTGCAACAGGTGGGGCTGCGGTGCAGCCCAGCAGCAGAAGAGCCAGCCCAGACCCGGCTGAAGGTGCCCATTGGTAACCTTGGCAGCACCCCAGCCCTACCCCATGGGAATGTCCCTGGGGGTCTTAAAGGTGTGGCAGTCACACTCCTCGCGCCTCTCCCCTGTCTCCCGCTCCTCTCCTTCCTCTGAAGGGGGCTTCCCTCGAGACCTGAAAGCCACTGTTAGCGCGGGGGCTGGACCGCGTCCTTCCTGTGTCTCCAGCACTGGCCTGGTCTGGGGAGGTATGCAAGGAATGATTTAGGAATGAATGACAGATAAGTTCATCAAGCAATTAATTAATGACAAGCGAGAGGAAGCCTCTGGCCTTCGCTGCCCTCCCAGAGGGATCTTTGGGGCACTCTTGCCAGTGCTGTGGGATTGGACTGCTGCTGCGAGTTTGCCAGTAGTGGCACTGGGTTCTGATTTATGTGTGTAGGGGCTTCCGATGAATGGGGTCGGGGAGTAAACTGTGGCTGGGTGGGGGTGGGGTGGGGAGCGGCCACACTGGGCCAGGAGAGAGCAATGGAGCGGGTGGGAAGGTGTTGGGTGCAAGACGTGATTTTAAAGGGAGAAGTAACAGGATCCGCTGATGGATTGGACGTGGAGTGCAAAACAAAGAGGGATCAAGGCTGATTCCAAGGGGAGGGGTCCTGTAGGCAGCTGGATACCCGAGGCTGGAGTTCAAGGGAGAAGTTCAGGCGGGAGATAAACTTGAAAGTCATTAGCATAAAGGGGCTCGTTAGAGCCACAAGGCAGATGACCTGGGCAATGAGTGGACACAAAGAAAAGGCGAAGAGCCAAAGAAGGAACAGCCAGAGAGGCAGGAGGACACTGGGACCAGCCCCCAGGGCCTCTTCGGAGCCCCTGTGCTGTCCCCACTGCCCCCACTCCCTGCGCCCTGCTGCCTGTACAGCCCCCACCTCCGCCAGCCCTGCTGCTTGCTCACTGCTGCCACTGCTACCCCCTGGTCACTGCTGAAAATTCAACTGAAGCAGGTTTAGGGAAGACAAGAAAGCTGCGCAGTGGAGCCAAAAAGCCCAGATAGCTCTTTTTGAGGAGTCTGCCCTGAAAGGGAGTCGAGAGAAATACCAGTAGCAGGAAGGACACGTTGCTGCTTTTTAGAAAATGAGGGACATCAGGGCGAGTCTGTTCGGAGCAGGGTATAATCCAGTACAGGAAGAGAAACTGCTACTGCTGGAGAGAGAGAGGGTGCCCCTGGGGAGACAGAGACCCAGGGTGGACAAGGGGTGGCCTTCCAGCCATTGCGAGAGGAAAGCAGAGAGCAGTTGTCACTGTCACTTGATTACGGGCATTGCTGGGGGCCAGCGTGAGGATTCATTCATCCAGCGAATAGTGACCGAGCCCCTGCTTTGTGCCAGGCTCGACTCTGGTTGCTGGAGACGGAGCCCTGAACCAAAGAGACACCCATCAGTCCCTGCCCTTGTGGACCTTTCCTCCTAGGGCGGGAGGCAGATGGAAACAAAGGGGCAGCGACACGGTGCCAGACTCCAGTGGCTCTCTGGGGAAGATGATGCAGGGGCCGGTGAGGGGAAGGCCAGGGTTGGATGGAGAGGGATGCTGCAATTTTCAATAGTGATGTAGGTGCTGGTGCATATGTAAAGGGCCAGGAAGGAAGTCTAACAAGATGAAAATATACCTTACATACTAAGGTAAGGTCTTCAAACTTAAAAACAAAAACAAACTGTATTATAGGAAGTTAGAGCCGCAAAGAAAAAACTCAACAATCCCACCATCCTCACCCAACAGCTACCATCAATTAGCATATTCCTTTCTGTATTTGTGTGTCTTTGTCACATAGTTGAAATCATGGCTTATACACATACACACACACTTTCTTTTTTTTTTTGCGTTTTAGGGCTGCACCTGCTGCAAATGGAAGTTCTTAGGCTAGGGGTCCAATCAGAGCTGTAGCTGCTGGTGTACACCACAGCCACAGCAATGCAGGATCCGAGCTGTGTCTGCAACCTACACCATAGCTCATGGCAGTGCTGGATCCTTAACTCACTGAGCGAGGCTGGGGATCGAACCTCATGGATGGATGCTAGTCAGATTTGTTAACCACTGAGCTGCTACAGGAACACACACTTTCTTTATCCCTACCGTTTCCTTGTATCGTGGTAGCTAGACCGACAAACAGACTGTTATATAAACCACTGTGTACCTCGCTTTTTAATTTAAAATATTTTAGAAATAATCTCATTACTGATGTAACTCTTTTTTTTTTCCTTTTCTTTTTGCCTTTTCTAGAGCCGCACCCGCGGCATATGGAGGTTCCCAGGCTGGGGGTCTAACAGGAGCTGTAGCCGCCGGCCTTCGCCACAGCCACAGCAACGCGGGATCCGAGCCGCGTCTGCGACCTGCACCACAGCTCACGGCAACGCCGGATCCTTAACCCACTGAGCGAGGCCAGGGATCGAACCCACAACCTCATGGTTCTTAGTCGGATTCGTTAACCACTGAGCCACGATGGGAACTCCTGATGTAACTCTTTTTATGATGAATCCAAGGACCATATAGCAATATTAAAAAAAAAAAACCTTGTATATACTTTTATATCTTTGTATCTTTTTCCACATGCTATATAGTCTTTCGGGTTCATCCTCTATTTGTATAATAATCTAACTACCATGTTACAAAGAAATGGTAGAGATAAAGAAACTGTGTGTGTGTGTGTTTGCATAAGTGTTTTTATTTCCATTTGTCTAAGTATCTCTGGAAGGAATATAAGAATGTGACAAAAACGGGGTACCTCAGGAGAGAGGAACAGGGCAACCAGGGAGCATAGAAAAAGAACCTTTTCCCTGAATAACTTCACACAGCTTTTTAATTTTGAGCCACGCAAATATATAGCCTTTAAAAAAAAAAATGGAAAGGAAAAGCCATTGTTTGCCATGGTTTTCTCATCTGAAGAAATGTCCATGAAGGCTTTGGAGGAAGTGTGAGAAAGGGGACAGGGGCAAACGTTTAGAGGTGACGGGCTGGGAGCCAGAGAGGTGGCTGAGAAGGTGGCGAGAAGGGACAAACGTGCCAGAGCGGGGCGGGACTGATAAGACTTCCGAAGGGTTCTTTACTTGACAATTTCAAAGCCTCTTGGGCTTTGTTAGGCTTTATTATCTTTAAAATAAAAGCCATTTCAAAAGGAGATGCACACCAGCATCTCCCTCTCGGCTCTTTCCGCCAAAGAAGCTTCCGACCCAGGTAGCCTGCCAGCCGCCCTTTTGCTGGGTCCTTACATATAATAACGTTTCACTTCATCGTCTCCCTCCATCCACTGAATTTCCATAAAAAGCTTTCAAATTATTAAGTAATGAAGCTCTAAACGACCTGGACGAGGGAGAAGCAAGCCCGCCTCAAGGTGCTCAGCATGTTAGCATCAAATAAGGTTCCAGAAACGCTGCTTTCTTACATGGCGCTATTTAAATGCAAAGAAACAGCTCGATAAGCTGTGAAAGCTTAACTCTTTTCATACCAGAGACCCCCAATATGAGAGGTTTGGGGACAGACTGCGGAGGGAGGGGGAGAAACTGTGTGTCAGGCTGAAACCTGAAGGGGTATTCCTACCAGGAATTTAGGTCACACGCACACAGGCTGGTCTCTGCCAGACTTGCCCTGGTAACAGAAGGTTCAGTGATTTGAGAAACTCCCACTGTAATTATTGCGGCATCACGGAGCAGGGGATAAAGAGCTGAAGGGCAGTGGAGTGGAGTTCAAACCCTGGCTCTGCTGTCTTTTGCTGTGTAAGTTTGGGGAAGTCACTCATCCTTTCTGAGCAGATTCCTTGGTGTATAAAACACACATTCATGGAGCTCTTCTAGGGTCAGAGCCTGTGCTGGGCAAGGGGCCGAGGGCAGTGGACAAGGCGACACTGCCCCTGCTCTTGTGGGGCGAGTCCACTCGTGGGTATGGAAGATGATGATGTAGAGCCACTTAAAGTACAGCCATTCCAGGAGTTCTCGTCATGGCGCAGCAGAAACGAATCCGACTAGGAACCATGAGGTTGCGGGTTCGATCCCTGGTCTCACTCAGTGGGGTAAGGATCCGGCGTTGCCCAGTTTCAGACACAGCTCAGATCTGGTGTTGCTGTGCCTGTGGCATAAGCTGGTGGCTGTAGCTCTGATCCGATCCCCAGCCTGGGAACTTCCATATGCCATGGGTGCGGCTCTAAAAAGAAAAAAAAAAAGTATAGCCATTCCAGAGGAGCTGCCTCACACGTCCTGTTTTCTCAACCTCTGAGCTGGACCAAGACGCCAGCATTCCAAGAAGTCAGCAAGAATCGAGGTGCTCCCGTTCAAAGGACTGATAATAGTGAACTTTCATCTAGTGACCGCTTTGGCTAAAGTATGAATCTAGCTTTGCTTTGTCAGTCCCAGTGAACGCGTCTCCAAAACAACTAACCTCTTTGTCTTTTCACCATATGGAAGTCCCCGGGCTGGGGGTCAAACCTGTGCCACAGCAGTGACTCAAGCCTTAGCAGTGACAACCTTAGACCCTTGACCTGCTGAGCCATTAGGGAAGTCCCAGACCCCTTCTTCTTCTTTTTTTTTTTTTTTTTTTTCTCCAAAAGACCCCCCTGATTCTCACTCTCATAATTAGGACACTTTTTGGGTTTCTACCTGAATCTGTGTACCCCAAATTACAATTGTTTGATCTCAGATAAATGCTTTGCCTCTTGAATCGGTTTCTTGTTTTCGAGGTCGATGCTGGGCACGGGGTGTGGGGCAGTGACACAGGCACAGTCCCTGCTCTAGTGTCCACTATGAACCCACTAGCATTTAATAATGACACGATGACTGGATGATATAAACGCAAGGAAAGGACCAGGTGAGTGGCAAGGAGCAGGGCAGCTAGGATTTCCTAGTTCTCTTCCAATGTCCCCGCCCCTCTTCTTTCAGTATAATCTCCCACTCCAGCCTGACCTATATTTCTGCCTCATTGTCTAGTTACCTGTCATGCCCAGGCCTTCTCAAGGCTTGTGAGTCCATTTGCCTGGAAGGTCCTTATCCCCGTGCCCTCCAGCAAAGCCTCCTTGGAAAACCCTTCTTTTTTATATTATTTTTTATTTTTTTTATGGCTGCACCTGTGGCATATGGAAGTTCCCACATTAGGGCTTGAATCGGAGCTGCAGCTGCAGGTCTTTGCCACAGCAATGCAGGATCTGAGCCGAATCTGTGACCTACACCGCAGCCGGAGGGCAACACCAGATCCTTCGCCCACTGATCGAGGCCAGGGGTTGAACATGCAGCCTCCCATAGACAACACTGGGTCTTTAACCTCTGGAGCCACAACAGGAACTCCCCTCCCTTTTGTTGAATGGAAATATATACATTTAAGGTGTACAACACGAAGTCGTGATATACATAGTAAAATGGTTATGACAGTCAAGCTAATTAACACATCCAGCTCCTCACAGAGCTGCCTATTTTGGGGACTGAGAACATCTGAAATCGTAGCAAATTTTCAGTATACAAAACAGTACTGTTTATGATAGTCATCCTGCCGTACATTAGTTCTCGAGATTTTTTCATCCTACATAACTGCAGCTAGGAGCACCGGGACCAACACCTTCCCGTTTCCCCCATCTCCCTGCCCCCGGTAATACCTTCTTGATGCCCCCAGATGCTCGGATCATCCTTTTCTAGGACCTCAATCATGCTGCGTGATTATCTGCTCGTTTCATTCATTCACTTAGGTATCTTTACCCCCAGAAGGTGTCTAGCAAAGCACTGGTCTTAGAGTAGATGCTTGATCAATGACAGTGAATGTTCAGTAAACAAAGTATTTACTCCCCAAATGTGACGTGGATTATGAGAAGATCTGGAAATTATTACTGCCACCCAAAGAACTATTCATAGAACCATTCGCAGAATAATTATGAGAAGATCTGGAAATTATTACTGCCACCCAAAGAACCATTCATAGAACAATTATGAGAAGATCTGGAAATTATTACTGCTACCCAAAGAACCATTCATAGAACCATTCGTAGAATAATTATGAGAAGATCTGGAAATTATTACTGCCACCCAAAGAACCATTCATAGTGTGATTTTTACATCATGAAGATGTCACAGGTTTATATGGAAATCTGCAGTGGAGGTAACCGGATATCTCCTGCTGTTCCTTTTTTTTCCTTTTTTTGCTTTTTAGGGCCGCATCAGTGGCACATGGAAGTTCCCAGGCTAGGGATTGAATCAGAGCTACAGCTGTCGGCCTGTGCCACAGCCACAGCAATGCGGGATCTGAGCCGCGTCTGCGACCTACACCACAGCTCAAGGCAATGCCAGATCCTTAACCCACTGAGCAAGGCCAGAGATCGAACCGTGACCTCATGGTTCCTAGTCGTATTTGTTTCCGCTGAGCCACGACGGGAACTCCCCTGATGTTCTTCTTTATCAGAGTGAGGTCGGAGAAACCCGAGGGGTCTGAGAAGACATTGATAGGGTCCCTTAGTTCTCTATGGGAATGAAAACATTTACTATTTTTACGATAACAAAAAATCAGTTTAAGCAGATTATAGATGACCTTGATGATCTTAGAATCACGTATTGCCAGGCAATTTCAGTGGTCAGGATGCATTTGTGTCTACGTCTTATTGCAGCTCTCTACAGCTGGACTGTGGGCTAGTGTGGGGGACGGCCTGCCTCTGCCCAGATCCTGGGAAAGAGGCTAAAAGGTGGTCCTTAGCTCTCCGTCCTTTGGGGGTATTGCGTTGAGTGGATAAAACTGCTTCATGTGCTGTTGGCTCCCCAGGCCTCTCCTCCAGATCAGCCTCTCCCACTGTGCATAGCTGCTTCCTCGGCTCCCTTCCGTTGGCGTGGTGCCCCAGAGCGTTTGCTAACAACTTCTGCCCACTTTTGCCACTCACTCTGCTGCCCAGAGAACCCAGCCGCTATAGCTACTGGATAAGGAGAGGGGCAGAGTTAACTAATCAGTAACATTCTCATCAAGTAAAGCCCAAATGGTGGATGGGAGAGTTAGTGGCCGAAGCGCAGCAGTCCACATCTCACCAAAGCCCCGAAGCACCACGGCCGGGCGGTCAGCACTGCGTCTAGATGGTGAGCAGTCATTTCATTTCAGTAAAACAGCATCACCCACCACCTTAAAGCAAGTTCCTAATTAGCATTTTAAACGGTTTGTAGTTTTGCGTTGGTATTGTTATTTTGCTTTTATAGTCATGGGAGAGCTATAAGCACGAGGAGTTAATATCTAGTTATCTTGGCACATATTAAAATAATATGATGAAAATAATTATAGTTCAACCCTGAGGCTTTGTGAGCTTATATCTGCTCTTTAAAAGAGGTCTGCACATTACTCAGGTTTGAGAATTATCCGATTTTGCAACAGCGTAGTATGAACAGCATGGGTTTGGGAGGCTCTGTGGCTTAACTGTGCAACCTTGGACGTGTTGCCTAATGTTAGCGTGCCTTGATTTTCTCATCTGTAAAATGGGCTACTGAGATCTATCTTATCGGCTTGCTGCAAAACAGTAACGAGCTATCACTGAATAGAGAATGCTCACGCACAGTTTCTGACACAGAGTAAGCGCTCAGTAAATGGCAGCAGGCAGGACAGCCCTAACAGTCAAGACGGTACCTCTTCGCAAGCCCTTTCCAATCTGGAAAAACTCTGCTGTTTGCCTCCATCCCTGCGAGACAGCCAGAGGTTCTGGCTTTAGGTAAGTGACTTCCAAGAGAGAATCAGAGTTAAATTTGCTTAAAAGCTAACAAGCAAGCAAACACTAAAGCCCCAATGCCCTCAAATGAAAGGCTGACAATAAAAAACTAAGAAGAGCTACAGCCTAAATTTAAATTCAGAGTATTTTACAGTCAAGGACCACTCGGTTGATGAAATAAATGTTCCTGTGGTAGGCTGAATAACGGCCCCCCAAAGATGTCCACATTCTAATCCCAGCGAGCCTGTGAACGTTGCATTTTATGTCTAAAAGGACTTTGCAGCTGTGATTAAGTTAAGTATCACGCGATGGAGAGATCCTGGATTAACCGGGTGGGCCCTCAATCTAAATGTTCTTATTAGAGGGAAGCGCAGGGAGATTTGACTACAGAAGATGAGTGTGAGGATACAGGCTGAGACTGGAGTGATGTGGCCATGAGCCAAGGAAAGCCAGCAGCCCCTGACACCCTGGAAGGGACAAAAAGCCTCCAGGAGCCTCCCGGAGGAGCTCGACAGGCCCACACCTTGATTTTAACCCTGTAACACTCGTTTTGGACTTCCGACCTCCAGAAGTGATAAGAGAATAAATCTGTGCTATCATTTAAAAAAATATATATTTATTTATTTATTTACTTTGGGTTGTGCCCATGGCATGCGGAAGTTCCCCGGCCAGGGACTGGATTTATTCCACAGCTGTCACCAGAACCACAGCAGTGACAATGCTGGATCCTTAGTCCGCTGAGCCATGAGGGAACTCCTGTGTTGTCTTAAGCCACTACGCTTGGGGTGATTTGTTATAACAGCAATCAGAACCCATACAGCTCCTACGGGTCCTACCTGCCCTTTCAATTAGTGAGCCTGGTGAAAAGGAAATAACTAAATAAGACTAGCTGTTTGAAGGAAGGAGTGGAAAGGGGCATAGTGATTAGATTCTGAAGAGCTGATCTGAATCTGGACTCTCCACATTCTAGCTGTGTGACCTCAGGCCCATTAGTCAACTTCTCTGAGCCTCGTTTTCCTTCTTTCTTTAAAACGGGACTAATAGAAACTCATGTTATGAGGATTAAATATTTGTGAACCATAAAGCTATGTGAGCCATTTTCATTACTATTACTGTTAAAAAAAAATCTGAATGGCCCAATGAAGCATAAAATGTGCATCTAGGAGTTCCTGTTGTGGCTCAGTGGTTAATGAACCCGACTAGCATCCATAAGGATGCATGTTCGATCCTTAGCCTTGCTTGGTGGGTTAAGGATCCAGCACTGCCGTGAGCTGTGGTGTAGGTCGCAGACATGGCTCAGATCCCTGTTGCTGTGGCTGTGGTGTAGGCCAGTGGCTATAGCTTAGATTCGATCCCAGCCCGGATTCGAACCTCCATCTGCAGATAGTGTGGCCCTAAAAAAACAAGGAAAAGACCAAAAAAAATGTGCATCCAAGGACACCCCATACACTTTAGATTTAAGTCTGGTGATTCAAGGTTTTGGAGCACAGTGCTGCAAAATCTCAGTTCTTAGACCCCTGTCTGTAATTCCCGCTGAACTTGACCAAACTTAGCCCGGGGCCTGCTTGCAATTCCTGACTTTCACAAAGCAGGCTGAATGTGGTGAGATACTGTCACTTGAACTTCTCTCTGATGTGATGTTTTATTTTCTTGAAAAAAGAAAATATCAATAATCCAATCATCTCTAACTATTGGGCAATTTTTCTGCACTTTTCATTTCCTGAAGGATGAATCGTGGAAATAATCCATGCTTGAAGCTATAACAATAAAAACAACTATTATTTTTCAAACTCAAGACCATTCACACGGCTCCAGTCTGTCTTTGTGGGCACAGTGCCATCTCCCAAAGCGAAAGGGAGAAAATAAACAGCTTAGAAGTTTGAAGTTGGATCCTATCAACGTTTTTCCCCCCATTGGTAATTCAATCATGCATTTCCTTACTCAGGTGGTAAGGAAAGAATTGCTACTTTGATATAAAATTTTTTATAATGGATTTTTCCTTATTACAAAGGTGTGTTCACTTTAGATCATTTAGAAAATAGAGTGAGGGATAAAGAATAATCAAAAACAACCTGTAATCTCACCACCCACAGACAACCACTGCTACATTTTCTGTTTCAACCCCCACCCAAACCCACTTCAGTGGGTGTGAAATTAATGGAATCGCCAAAGCAGCTTAATTCCAATGATAATAGGAGCCTGAGTCCTATCTTCTTCCCTAGAGTTGGGCCCTGCTCTGAGTGAGTGGACCTGGCCTAATAAAACTCACACCCGTGGTCTGAGAAATCATAGGGAACAAGATCCATCACCTGCGCTCAACAGAGGGCCCCCACCTTGCCTTTATATTAGTGCAAGAGCCTCCTGGCTCCCATTTTTCTCTCCCACTCCTCCCTACAATCCGTCATGGGGTGCTTTCCAAAAGCATTCATTTGACCAGGGCACTCCACGTCTTGAAATCCTTCTTCTGGCTTTAGGGATAAAGTCCAGACTTTTTAGCATGGAATACAAGGCTTCGCCCTTAGGCACTGCCAACTTCTCCAGCCTCATATCCACCCTTCATCCCACCCACCACTATCCTGACCTTCATTCTCATGACCAAACCAGCCACCAAGTACTGGGTGTGGTGTAGGCGCTAGGTACCACACTGGGCGTGCTACATGCGTTCTCTCATCTCTGTGCCAACAGTCCTACAGGGTGGGGTTGACGGATGAGAAACCTGAGGCTCGGAGCCACCCAGCAATTCTCTCTTGTGCACACAGCTAATGATCAAAGGAGCCAGAATCTGGAGTTCCCCTTGTGGCTCAGCAGGTTAAGAACCGACTAGTAGCCATGAAGATAAGGGTTTGATTTCTGGCCTTGCTCAGTGTTAGGTTAAGGCTCTGGCTTTGCTGAGAGCTGTGGTATAAGTCACAGACGTGGCTCAGATCCTGAGTTGCTGTGGCTGTGGTGCAAGCTGGTAGCTGCAGACTGGGAACTTCCACGGGTTGTGGGTGTGGCTCTAAAAAGAAAAAAAAGAGCCAGAATCTGAGCCCAGGGTCCTCTGATGTCAAAGCAAAATTATCAGGACCCCTGTCTCCCTACTGAATTGCTTGCAGTTCCTTGGACTAGATATGCCTTATTTCAAGCTTTCCTTCCTTTGAATAACCACCATCCCCGAGGTGTCCGTAGCCCTTTCTCACCTGGATGCTGCCTCCTTGTCTTTAGAATGCAGCTCAAGCTTTCAGTTTAATGCAGCTGTGCTTCCAGGGTGTCCTAGGCTGACCTCAGTCATGGGATCTACCTCACTGAACTGCAATTACCCGCTTCCTGATCGAGTATCACCCCCCTTTCTCCCACTGCAAGGGCCTCAAGGGGAGGGGGGCAATTCTGTCTTATTCATCAGTATATTGTTCTCCCCCCTTCTCTAGCCCAGGATTTGGTACAAGGAAAAGAATAAATAAAAAGTAATAATTTTTTTTTTTCCTGCCACACTCGCGACACATGGAGGTTCCCAGGCTAGGGGTCGAATCTGAGCTGTAGCCGCTGGCCTACACCACAGTCACAGCAACACCAGGTCCGACCTACACCACAGCTCACAGCAATGCTGGATCCTTAACCCACTAAGCAAGGCCAGGGATTGAACCTGCATCCTCATGGATCCTAGTCGGATTCGTTTCTGCGGTGCCACGATGGGAACTCCAATAAATATTTGTTTAATAAATGAATGAATGAGCCCAGCTCTTAGAGCCTTCAAATAGGCTTCAACTGATCAAAATTTGATTTGCTCACTATGTTCCTGCCAGAAGAGGATCACAGAAATAAGGAAAATGAAACCCAGAAAGGATTCTTCTCTGCTGGGTCCCCTGCCAGACTGGAGCCAGATGAAAGCCCAACCATGGAGTTCCCGTCGTGGCGCAGCGGTTAATGAATCCGACTAGGAACGATGGGGTTGTGGGTTCGAGTCCTGGCCTCGCTCAGTGGGTTAACGATCTGGCATTGTCGTGAGCTGTGGTGTAGGTCGCAGACATGGCTCGGATATGGCATTGCTGTGGCTGTGGCTGTGGTGTAGGCCAGCAGTCGTAGCTCCGACTGGACCCCTAACCTGGGAACCTCCATATGCCACGAATGCGGCCCTAAAAAGCAAGGAAAAAAAAAAGTGAAGAAGAAAAAGAAAGAGACCAACCACCCACTGATCCTCAGTGGTGTGGAAGTGAGCCAGACTCCTTCTTTTTTTTTTGGCTGCACCTGCGGCATGTGAAAGTGCCCAGGCCAGGGATCAAACCCGAGCCACTGCAGGGACAACACCAGATCCTTAACCCGCTGCACCACAAGGCAACCTGTGATCTTTTCTTATGTTTTTACTTCTTGACACTTAGTTATCTCGTGCTCCAGATAAGGTCCAGTGGTAGGTGAAGTATAACAGAATATGCTGCCATGAAATACGCCTCTTTGGCCTAAGGATTATTTTGATCTGATTATTGAGAAACTGCAGACCCAGAAGAAACCCTGAAAACCAAGCAGAGGTTCCCCTTTTGCAGGAGGAATTTACGTGAGAAAGGGAAGCTCCCACCACTCCAGGTCAATTTCTCATCTGAGGACTGATCTGCAGGGCAGGGTAGATTTTGTTTATGATGCATTTCGATGCATTTCCTGGTCTCACCTTCTGGTGAACTGCCTTTCTCCTTTGGAAGCCCCAGACCTCAATCCATTTCCTTAGCTCAGGACAGTAAGTAAATCTCAGTTACCTGGCTGCCTTTGGAATCTGCATCTCTGTAGAGCTCCCGTTATGTATATATATGTACAAGTATATACGGAATTAAAACTTTTCTTTTTCTTCTGCTAATCTGTCTTATACTATGGAAGGGGGAGGGGTCTTCTTGGGGGAAAATTATTTTTCCTCCCTTACAGAGAGAAGCTAGCTTTGGAAATTCTTTTTTTTTTTTTTTGGTCTTTTGTCTTTTTAGGGTCGCACATGCGGCATATGGAGGATCCCAGGCTAGGGGTTGAATCGGAGCTACAGCTGCCGGCCTACACCACAGCCACAGCAATGCGGGATCCGAGCCACGTCTGCAGCCTACACCACAGCTCACGGCAACGTCAGATCCTTAACCCACTCAGCGAGGCCAGGGGTCGAACCCCCAGTGTCACGGTCCCTAGTCGGATTCGTTTCCACTGCGCCACGAGGGGAACTCCTGGAAATTCTCAGGAAACAAAGAACAGAAGGCAGAACGGGGAAAACCACGTCCAGCGTCCACACGGAGTGGGGAGTCACCGGGGAGCGGAGTGGAGGTCCGGGTGGAGCCAGGACCGGGGGACTCTCGGCCCGCTTCCACAGTCACAGAAGCCTCAGATGAGAGTCCAGCATGGTTTCCGGAGTCACAGAGCTACAACAGAACTCGATGAAGAAGCTCGTCTTACAGCCTTTCACACGTCCAACTGCTGACCGACCCCGGCTATGGTGAAGTATAAATGAGGATTTTTATAGCTCTTACAAACTACCTTGAGAGTGACACAACTTTATTGCATGAAAGTTTGTGTTAAGATATTACTCCAATGTTGTTAATGCTGTTTTAGTACTTCCCCACTTATTAATATGCCGTGAGCTTTTATAAAAAATGGAAAAATGGCTTCTGAGTGGCCCTGTCCGTGCTGGAGGATCTGCATGAAACCTCTGCATCTTGGGTGGTAGTTTTGAGGGATAAGCCAAGGTGAATGGTATAATAGCGGAGCAGATTTCTCTGGCTCATGAGTAGTGATTATATACATCTCTTCTTAACTCTGTGTCTAGGGACCTCACACTACTAGCTTGATACTGGCTATGGCAGAAGTATTTACACCATGGAAATAGGCAAACACTACAAATCAGGACTTCCTCCCCCTCCCTCCAAGAGCCAGCTGCCAATCACTAGGACATCACTGTCGGTGGCAGCAGGGAAGGCGACCTTAACCTGGAGGCCAGTGGTATTTTCTGACCTAATGATGGTGAGCATGAGGGAGGGAGGATTCAAGACAACTCGCTTGTTGAATCCAGGGTGCATCCAGGTCCATGGGCAGGGACGGCGTGTCAGTGCTCCCCAAATCAGCTGTGCTTCAGAACGTGCGGCTAAAAGCGATCCCAGTCCCAGCAAAAGCCACTGACACGGGTTGGAGAAGTCAACCCGAGTGATCCTAGGGCCCTAGGGTGGTTCTTTCCATAAGATGGGAGAGCCTGACTCCACCTCTTGCCTTGAGTTACGGGGGATGTGGGGGAACAAATGCTTTCACTTGAGAGGGACCAGGTCACAGAGCCCAGGTCATACATAAGGAGGAGACGGAGGGAGGGCTGTGTGATGGGGTCAGGGACCCAGAGGCACCTGGGAGGCATATTAGGACCACCCAGGCGTTTCCCACTGCCTCAGAAGGCAGTGGGTCCCCCCAGAGTGGAGATCCGGCCGTCCCCACCAGGGCTGTCCTGCTCTATATCACGTGTATCGGCTGCATCATCTATCACACTGTATTATAATTTTAAAGAGCCGTGTTTATGTTCTATGTCCAAATTCTAGGTGTAGTGAAAACAGCCCAAGTCTTGAAATACGACAGGCCTCGGTCTGAATTTTGACCTGTTCCTTTTCTAGCTACGAGGCCTTTGACCAATTTCACCTGTCTGATGCTCGGTTTTTCATATATGAGAGCACTGTAAAGCGGCTATAATGGAAAAAATAAAAATCATTATAAAAAAAGTCATTCATGGTTTCATGAAGGTGCCCAAAATGTATGGGTTGAAGGGAATGAACGGTTTAAAGGGACGACCGGGGTAAGTGACGGAGTGAGTGAACGCTAATGTTCAGAAAGATAAGTTGCTCGAGGACAACAAAGGCACTCTGCCGTGGCTGAGAGGACTTCTTTTGCGATTTCTGGAAGCATTTAGCCCAAGCCAGGTCTTCTGCCCTATTTCAAGGTCAAGTCCATTCCTTTGTCCTGACCTTGGCATAACGAGCCATGAAAAGTCTGTAGCTTATTTTTTTCTGTTTTAATCCTTCTCTCCGTTTAATGGGCTATATTTTCTCTGGGAGCAGTGGGGTGAGCATCGCCAAGGTAATGGGTAATAACGTTAACAACACTGGCGTGATCCAGATATTATTCAATTAAAGTAATAACTCCTAATGCAGGATGAACCATTTTTATCTTAAGAAGTCAATTTGGCCATCAGTTCACCATCATATTCAGACGACAGAAATTACTTACCTTTAAGTCATAGATCTGTAATGGGGATGTTGAGATGGATTTCTAATTATATTTTATGATGCTATATTACAGACATTTTTAGGGTCAGAGTGTAGAACTTGTTGTGTTTTCCTTTCCTATCACCAGGCAATTTGAAATCTTTCTCAAATACAGAATGAACAAAAATTAGAAATTTGGGGAGCAAAATCACCTGAAAGGAATGCTTGAAACAACCTAACAATGTCACCTCGGTAAGGATAATAATAAAAAAAGACTATCACTGTTACTTAACTTTAATACCGGTCCTCTGAAGACAGAGATGGGGAAGAAAAATCACCTTTCCCTAGTGGAATTTAAGAGCTGTGTCACCTCTTAAATTCCATGTCCAGCATACAGCCTTCTCCTTTCTTGGCCCAGGACCTTGATTTTGTTGGCATGTGCACAAGCGATCAACCAGAGGGACTGGTTCCTACTACCCAAATTCTCTCTCTCTCTCTTTTTTTTTTAGGGCTGCACCCACAGCATATGGAGGTTCCCAGGCTAGGGATTCAATCGGAGCTACAGCTGCTGGCCTTCACCACAGCCACAGCAACACGGGATCCGAGCCGCATCTGTGACCTACACCACAGCTCACGGCAACGGCAGATCCTTAACCCACTGAGCGATGCCAGGGATTAAACCCGCAAC
Source organism: Catagonus wagneri (assembly GCA_004024745.2). Lineage (NCBI taxonomy): Eukaryota > Metazoa > Chordata > Mammalia > Artiodactyla > Tayassuidae > Catagonus > Catagonus wagneri. The sequence goes on from PVHT021183666.1 coordinate 32,185,860, forward strand.
CTCATGGTTCCTAGTTGGATTCGTTTCCTGCTGCGCCACGGTGGGAATGCCCCAAATGCTCAAGATGTAGAAGAAATGTGCTCAACAGTGAAAAACAGGAAAGTCAAACGGACTTTATGCACACCCACGAGTGCCTGGGCAACACAGCTGCCAGATGTTGGAAGGCCTTTTGGAGAAGCTATAATTTAATGGAATATTGCCTGGGAAGCAGAGTGCTGAAGCCAGGGGTGCACGAATGGTTTTACTGGACAGCCATGGAGCTCTCTTGGTCAAATATGCTCACCTCCGTTATGAGGACAGATCCGCCTTATAGATCCAAACATCAAGACCACCCTCTTTCCAGAGGCCAGGCTGACCACTCCCTTTTCTCTACATCTTCTTCCTTGGGCCAGGCTGTAATATGATACAAAGAGGGGGCAGTTTGATTGCAGACCTTTGAGTCAGGCGGACACATCCTAGGTGAGATGATGGGAGTCTGGCCGACATCCACCGCAACCAGATCTCGGGGGCACTCCTGCGCGGTTTAACTGGGACCTTCTGCATTGACTCATCCTCCTGCAGCTCTTAGCGGGTGTCTGCCCCTCACCACCGGCCCAGACACGCCAACCGTCCTTTCTCTTACGGACAGGGGCTGGAACGAGGATAGCTTTTCCCTCATAGTCTGAATTTAACTGTTAACATTTTCTAGCAAAGGATAAATTCCCTGCTGCTTTTCAAGACAGTTGAATGCGACCGCAGAAGGCAGAACGTTGAGAAAAAACTAGCGAGGTTCCATAAATTAAAGTGTGGAAGAAGAAATCTGTATTTATTCAGGTTTTTCTAAATGAGCTCCATGAATGGCAGCCAGCACAGGTGGCAGTGGGTCGAGGGACAGCCTGGGGAGCGGCAGGCACCCAGCCAGCAATGGAAAGACCTAGAAGGCAGGACCGGTTCGGGGAAAGCCCAAAGGACGCGCAAATTCTTCCTCAGCGGAGACGGGGCTCAGTTCCCGCCCATCCCACCGAGAGCTCGGTTCGTTTTCCACGGCCCAGAGCAGAATTCCGTCCTCCACTGCTGAGCATTCATGAAACAGGAAAGTTATTCTATCTAAATTGTCAACAGACAGAGTTCATTTCAGCCTCGCCTGCAACTGGGAAAACAAATTACGATAGAGAAAAGCCATGGATATGTGCCATTTGCTTTGCCAGGCTGTTCCTAACATGGTTCCGATCTGCCCGGAGACGGGCACACAGCCTTCCTTGGGGCGCTGAACAGAGCGCGTGGACGGCATCATCTCACAGGTCCCCAGGCAATCCCGCTGCCTACTTGTCACCAGGGCCAGAAATATATTGGCTGCCAGGCGCATCTACCACCCGAATGCTCTGGGAACAAATGCTCCTCTGACTGGGGGCTGATGCTTCACTCATTCGCCACCCATTTATTATTAGGTGTCTATTACGCGTACCAGGCTGGGAACACAGAGATGAGTAAGACGTGGTTCCTGCCCTGGAGAAGCTCGTATTTTATCGGTGGTTGGGGGGGACAGACGGAGGACGTAATGACAAGTTGGGGAGATATGGCCCCCCCGGTGCTGGGCTGCAATAACGAAGGATTCATTCTTCCTGGAGTGGCGGACCTCTTACCAGGTATTTCACAGGCTGCCTGACAGCGACATGATGCAGACCCTGCGGGGAGCGGGGTGAGGGGGGAACCGGGGAGGGAGGAGGACGTCAAATAAAATGGCCTTCCCAAGTCTCCTCCCTTCCTCCCATCTCCTTGTAAGGAACGGTTCTGAGGGCCATCAATGTCGCAGATGGGACTAAATCAGTAAGACTCCGGGGCTATCGTCAAACCAAACAGAAGAGGGTGTGTCTGCATTTGTTTCAGCATAAATTATCAGCTGTGGTGCAATGTAAATGAGAAAAAAAATCACATTTTCCACTTCTCGAACACCTAGGTCAGGGGTTTGCAAAGTGTGGACTGGAGTCCTCGGAAAGGCTTGTCACAACTGCTAGACTCCAGCTTCCAAATTTCTGACTCAGTGGATCTGGGGTGAGGTCTGGGGGGACAGTCTGCATTTCTACGCTAGTGCCCAAGGGCCAGCCACTGACCTAGGTGGTACCCGTCACAGGGGAAGGGGTCACGAAATGGTAATTATACATAGGATTAGGCCTTGTGCTTAGTGCTTTACATAAACTAGCTATTTATAACAGCTCTACATGGCAGGACTTATTCTTATATTTCTTATGTTATAGATGAGAAAATGGAAAGTTAGAGATCTCAAAATTTTGCTCGGAGACACAGAGCTAACAAATGGCAGAGATGAGATTTAAATCCCAGTCTTTTTGCGTGCAAAACGTATGTCTTCTCTGTCACTCTATTCTGCCTCTTTGCTAGAGAAATGTTTTTTCTTCCTTCCTTTTTTTTGGCTTTTTAGGGTTGCACCGGCAGCATATGAAGTTCCCAAGCTAGGGGTTGAATTGGAGCTCCGGCTGCCGGCCTACGCCACAGCCACAGCAACTTGGGATCCGAGCTGTGTCTGAGACCTACACCACAGCTCACAGCAACGCTGGATCCTTAACCCACTGAGCGAGGCCAGGGATCGAAGCTGTATCCTCATGGATACTAATTGGATTAATTTCCGCTGAGCCACAATGGGAACTCCACTTCCTTCTTTTTTTAAGTACAGGAGCTAAAGAGTCTAATGAATTCTAGACTCATAATACCCTTCAAATCCATCCCCAAATATATTCTTCAAATCTATCCCCAAGTATATTCTTAAAATTGTGCCTCGAGAGCCAGTGGCAAGACCATTTATTTCTTGAAAACTGTTGTGAAAATATATGAGCATGAGCTGGCAGTGCCCTGAGCCCATGGAGCTTCCTAAGTCACTGGCTATCAATCCTTTCTAAAAACTAATGGAGCACATTTTGTCAAATAAGAGTATATTCAGGAGTTCTCATTGTGGCTCAGTGAACCTGACTGGTTGTAACCATGAAGATGCAGGTTCGATCCCTGGCCTTGCTCAGTGGGTTAAGGATCTGGCATTGCCGTGAGCTGCGGTGTAGGTTGCAGACATGGCTCGGATCCCGCGTTGCTGTGGCTGTGGTGAAGGCCGGCAGCTACAGCTCCTGTTAGACCCCTAGCCTGGGAACCTCCATATGCCGCGGGTACGGCCCCAGAGAAGGCAAAAAGACAAAAAAAAAATAGACTAGCCCATCTATTGGCTGAAGACTATGAATAACTTGATTGGCAGCACCCTGAGCAGAAGAAATTACGTAGGTTGTCACATGAGGAGGACAATGTGGGGAAACTGCTTGTGGCAGTGGCCATGGAGAGAGCCACTGGCAACACATTCAAAATGAAATTGTTTACAATAGCCAAGATACGGAAGCAACCTAAACATCCATCAACACATGAATGGATATGGTGAGATACACACACACACACACACACACACACACTATATGGTGATATATATACACACACACACAATATATGTTGGATATATAAACGCATACAACCTTCAACTATATATTGAAGACGTGGTGTCTGTGTATATATTCACTGTATATTATATGGCATATATGACATGTATATACATATATAATGTATATGTATATACATATATACATATATTTCTATATATGCATATATATATATATATATATATATATATATATATATATATATATGAAAACTACTTAGCCATAGAAAGGAATTAAATTTTGCCATTCACAACATGGGTGCACCTGGAGGTTTTTTTTTTGTTGTTGTTTGTTTGTTTGTTTTTAGCCATGCTTGCAGCACGTGGAAGTTCCTGGGCCAGGGATCAAAGCTGAGCCACAGCAGGGACAAGACCAAATCCTTAACCATTAGGCCACAAGGGAACTCCCTTGGAGGGTGTTATGATAAGTAAAATACGTCAGACAGAGAAAGACAAATTATGTTATCATTTACATGTAGAATCTAAAAAAATAAGAACAAATTAGTGAATATAAGAGAACAGAGAGAGACGCACAGATACAGGGACTGAACGAGTGGTTACCAGTGGGGAAAGAGAGGGCGAAGGGGCACGGGGTAGGGGACTACAGGGTACAAACTACTATGTGTAAAATAAATAAGTTATAGTACAGTATAGGGAATATAGTCAAACTTTTATAATAACTATAAATGGAGTATAACCTCTAAAATTGTGAATCACTGTGCTGTACACCTGAAACTTACATAATATTGTAAATCAACTATAGTTCCATAAAAAAAAGAAAAACCTGGTGGAGTAGAAAGATGTAAGCATCCTGGTCTCCGATGACAACAATGAGCCCTTGTCCCCCAGCCCATCTCCAAACTTCTCACTTTGGGAGATACCAAAAGTCCACCTCGTTTAAGCCACTCTCAGTTAGGTTTTCTGTTACTTACGGCTGAAAGCACTCTAACAGACACATCCTCCCGCCACGTCCTGACCCCGAGGAGGAGTTTGTTATGGGGGCAAGAGGATCTGGCTGGGCTTGAAACTATACTCTGACTTCTTCTAATCCATTCACCAGTTGGGATGAAGCAAACTGGTTCAACCATCGTGATGCAAGGCTTCAACCACCATGACCGATTTACCCTGAGGCAGCCTTCTGAGGTTCTCCAGGAACTCAATGTAGAATCTCCAGTTACTCCAGCCTGGTGGCTGGCAGAGAGGATGGAATTCCAAGGCACGCCGCATTCCATCTCGCCTGACTCCCTTTCCTCTCCCTTCACCTCACCTGGGGCCAGAGAGTGGAGGAGAAGCTGGGTCACCTCCATGACTCCTGGACAGAAAAGAAAGGGAGTTCTTCCAACAGCTTCCTTAGTACCAGCTTTGTCTGGCTGGCCGGGGGCGGCAGCGGGAGCTCTGTGGGTAGAGGACTGAAGCTCAAGACAACTGGAGGAAAAGGCTAAAGCTCAGAGAAGAGAGCAGAACCAAAATGTAGAAAAGATGAGCTCTAAGAAGCCAAACTTTGGAATTCATCACATTGAGGAGGGCCCGAAGTCATCTGGGAGTGAGGATTTGGGGCTGGAAAAATGTGGTGAGCCGATGCAGGTGATCTGGCAAATGTCTGTGTGCTTGTGTGCACACATGGGGTTAGTGCAATGGCTCAGGATTGCTGCTTAGTTTTGCTGACATCCGGGGCATAGCACATGGTGGACTGGCCAGCTCACATTAAAGAATCTCAGAACACATGCTCCTAGGAAGCCCGCTTATGTTCCGAGATGCAACCTAAATGCAACTTGCTCATGAAGTCCTTGCAGACCCACTGAAAGGATCTGTGCCTCCTCCAGGTTGTCACTTATGACCTGATAACAGCATTTATTTCAATTTTCTTTGCATTATAGGGAGTCAATTATTTGGCCATTTCTTCAACTGGATGGAAGGACTTTCACGGGTAGGGACTACTCCTTAATTTTTCCCTCCTAGCACATCTCCATAGAAAGTGCTCAATCAACTTACTTTGATTAATTACTGCTGTCAACCTTTTGGCTTATTTTCCTGTTGACATACATAAACAGATTAGCGATGTTTTTTAAATAGTGCATTTTTTCTAAGCGACAGGATAAACACGGAAATCCATCACCAAAGGGCCAAAATAAATCTCAAGCAGAAGAGCTAAACGTATTTAAGGAAAGAAAGGGGAGAGGGAAACAAGAGAAGGATTTGGAGGCTGAACATTTCTCTGTCTTAGACCAGCTCCAGGCAAATGAATGCCCTCTGAAAACTTCACTGGCCTTTTCTACACAAAGTGGTTTCTGACCATTTCTCTACAGTGTCTCTCTTACTGGGACACAGAGTTTCATTTATTAATCAAACATAATTGGGCCCCATTTCAGAAGGATGAACAAAGCCTGTTTTGTGGTCCTATTCAAAAAGCTGGGTTTAGTCTGGGTCACGGGGTTTGTCAGCGTCTTGTTTCCAGGCCCCGAAGGGTTGGATGCTGTAGCAGGACAATCGGGGGTCTGCTGGTCAACTTCCCACTCCCAGGCCCCCTTGAAAGGGCCTCTCCCAGCTCGGGCGCCTGTGCTCACTGACTATGAATATCAGGCCTGCACCGCCACACCCATTCGGCACGGAGGGTCTAGCCAGCCCCTTATCAACTATCATTTCTCACAGC
>PVHT021183666.1:32192075-32294422 GCA_004024745.2 Catagonus wagneri
TGAGCCATGATGGGAACTCCAATGATCTGTTCTCAAACCCAGCTCAGACCCTCCACGACCAGAACTGGTGTTCCTTCTTCCAAAACCTTCAGTGCTTCTGAAAATACTAAAGTGACTATGCAAAATAGCCTGTGCAAATATAATTAAGAACAAAAGAGACAGAGGACAAACAAACAATATGAGAAAAAAGAACACTAGTATTTTCAATTCATTGAGGACAGACACTGCGCTAAGAACTTAACCTATATTATTGGTAATCCTCACAATAACCCTGGGATTGAGTAACACGACTCCTGTTTACAGGGAAGATGATGCGTCCGAAGTCAGGTTACTGGGTCGGTCACAGGACTCAATTAGAGGTGGGAGCTAATGAGAGTTCAAGTCTGATTTCATATGTGAAATACAAAAGGAGATTACTTCAGTGGGAATACCACAACAAATTACATGTTAATTGACTAAAAAACTCAATAAAAAGTGATATTTTATAATAAGAGTATAAAATACCCTAAATGGAACATCGAGATAGGAAACCCTATGAAGTCAGTAACAGAGAAAGAAATTGCAAAAAATTTTCAGAATAACTCCCCAAAGCAAGGCACACGCACTTAATGAATTCCTTCAAATTCCCAAGGAACAGATAATTTACAAGCTATGCTAACTGTATCAATATACAGACAAGGCTGGACTACATCTAATGTGTTCTTTGTGACTAATTTGCTCTTAAATGAAGGCTACCCCGGGAAGGCAGAAAAAAATTCAATAAAAGAAAATCTATTAATATTAGATAATACAATCCATTTCAATATATATCAAAAGAGGAATTTATAGAATCTTTATTTTGAGTAAAATAATTATTACCTTAACTCGATAAACATACCTACTTTAAATCATGAGTTCAATAATGGAATAATACTAAAAGATTTTCCTTCAAAAATAGGCCCAAATTGAGAATGCCACAAATGGAGTTCCTGCTGTGGCTCAGTGGGACAAGGATCCTACTGCAGTGGTTCAGGTCGCTGCAGAGGCACAGATTCAATCCCTGGCCTGGGATCCGGCAGCCGTGGTATACGTTGCAGCTGTGGCTCAGATTTGATCCTTAGCCTGGGAACTTCCATAGGCTGTGGGTGTGGGGGAAAAAAAGAATACCACTAGCATCATAACTAACACTGCTTTAGACAAATCACAAAATATATAAAGAACAATAACTGTTGCAAAGGAAGAGAAAAATATTTCTAAAGACTTTGCTATAGACTTGGGACTAAAGCAACAAGTCTAGAAAGAGGACAGATTTGGTATTTAAATAAAAAAATCAGTAATAGCATTACCATGTGCAATATATTACTGCACACTGTATACACTGTATTATTACACATAAGCAGTGAACAGCTAGAAATCATCTATGTATAATAACAGAGAATATAGGGAGTTCCCATGGTGGCTTAGTGGGTTACAAACCCTACTAGTATCCATGAGGATTCAGGTTTGATGCCTGGCCTTGCTCAGTGGGTTAAGGATCTGGTATTGCTGTGAGCTATGGTTTAGGTCGCAGATGTGTCTCAGACCCAGTGTTGTTGCAGCTGTGCTGTAGGCTGGCAGCTGAGGCTCTGATTTGACCCTTAGCCCTAGGAACCTCCATAGCCCTGGGAACTTTCGTAGACAGAGAATGACTCGATTAGATTTGCAAGGGCCGAGCTATGGGAAATTTCAAAGACTGCCATCATACTGAAGATGAGCCGTGGGCAGTACCAACCCTGGCTTTCTGTCATTTTCTTTGTACCTGAGCTGCTAAGCATTATGGATTTTGGACTGCCCTGCTCCCACTGCTGGGAGGATTGTTCCAATTTTTTTTTTGTTTTTTGCTTTTTAGGGCCGCATCTGTTCCCAGGCTAGGGGTCAAATTGGAGCTACAGCTGCCGGCCTCCACCACAGCCACGGCAATACAAGATCCGAGCCGCTTCTGCGACTTACACCACAGCTCACGGCAACACCGGATCCTTAACACACTGAGCAAGGCCAGGGATCGAACCTGCGTCCTCATGGATCCTAGTCGGGTTCGTTACCGCTGAGTCACAAAAGGAACTACCTGTTTCAATTTTTGAAAAGTAGAGAGGAAGGGCCCTTTGGGTTGATGTCTCTCCAGTGTCAAGGAATCAATAGTAAATTGCTGACGGACAGTGTGAGCTATGCCCAATGTTTTCTTTTAATTCGGCTCATAAAAATCTCTGGGCCGAGGTGGCATATTCCATATCCATTCATAGAATCTGGGCAACAAGGGACCAGAACATCAGACCTGAACGTCATTTTCTTCCCCGAGCGCCTTGAAGTGTGAATCTATTCTTCAAGCCAAGAGGCACCACTCAAATTACCTGGGTGTATGCTGGCCAGGGGCAGGCAGCCACTTAGGAGTTTCCACATTTGTTTTCTTTAAAACACTCATATTCTCCATCTGCCACCTCCATTCTGGGTGACTGCGTGTGATGGGGTGTCAGGTACGATGCTTTTTGGAACAGACATCTAGATGTATGATAATCATCTCTTAAGGACATTTACGCGCACATTTCTCTTTCAGAGGAAAAAAGATGACGATGTATTTCAATAAAGCAGGTGCTGCTGCTTCTTGCCAAATCCTGCCTCGGGCATTAAAAGCAGCCCACCTAACGACAAGACCCAGTAAGTGCCAGCAGCTATGCCTGTGTGTGGGGCTGAGAGAGCCAAAGCAAATATCTTGCTGGAGAGGTGATTAGGTGATATTAAATGTCAAGTTCTCAATGAATTACTCTCCGAGGTTTCATAAAAGAGAAACATGGTCTTGTTTCTATTGCCGCTGTGTCAAACAAAAACATTTTTTTTTTGTCTGCTTCTTTGCAGAGAGATATAACCCTTGGCTTTCGATTTTGGAATATATTCTGAGGAGGAATTAGAGGAGAGATTAATCTCCTAATCAGGAGTTCTCGGGCCTGGCAGAGTAGACGAGGAGGGTTTCTGGACCTCGGGGGCTGCTGTGACTTTGTTTCCTGTGGTCTGGCATTTGTCTCTTTGGCGTGGTGAAGGGTTCATTGAGGATGACTATAGACAGACACTATTAGCACAAACACAGCAGAGATTAACAGCACCACGGCGTCCGGAGCAATCGGTGCAGAGAAGTGCCAACACCCCTGCTTGACTCTGCCCAGTGCATCGGTGATATACGGGGAGCCCACGGTGAGACGGCCTTGAAACTCACGTTAAAGAAGAGACTACCCTCTGAGGGCTGAATAAGTCAAATAATCGATGCTATTAGCCACCTGCAGAAATTGTGGCGGAAGATGGATATTTCCCCAAGGGTTAAGCAGGAAGAATAGGATCTGGCACGACTGAAAGTGGAAGAAACCGAAGGCTAATCAGTGAGTTCGGCTCAAAAGGAAGAAGAGATTAGCCGAGGGCTGAGGCTGGGGGCGGGGAGTGGGCAGCTGAATAAACTTGGCAAACAGAGTCCCAGAGACTGACACGGGTGGAGGGTGACCCAGTCTGGGCAAGCAAGCGCCCGACTCTGGGGGCGTGAGAATCCTCACCATTAGAGGGTGTTGGCCCCCTCCGTTCTCCACCCTCCTTCCTTATTTTCATTTGACACATACTCATCGAGCACTGCTCTGACCCACACAGTGTCCTAGGCATGAGAGGGAAGCGGCGAGCAGGACAGAAAGGTCCTGCTGCTTACGGAAGCAGCATGACCTAAAAATATAAACCAAGGTACAAGATAATTTCAGAGGGTAACACACACTAAGGAGAAAATCTAGAGGATGACTGGGGAATAGAAGAGAAGGGCTTCCTGCAGCAAGGACACGAGGGGACTGGCGTTCTGAGCCTCACCCAGGTCTGGATGACAGAGGCTCAGAGAATTTCTCCCTCCCTGTGCTGGGATCCATGCTGATGACAGAGGCTGCCGCGCAGGTCCTCAGATCCTAAGAGGAGGATGCTCCAGAGAGCGGATGGGAGCGCTCGGCTCACTGGCAGGAGAAATTCGCTCCTTGTGAACAGGAAGTCAGCGGTTTCCTTTTCCTCCTGATGCAGGTGGGAGGCCTCAGGGAGGCTGGGCTCCCTGACACACAGCAAGCATTCGGCCCATGTCCTGTATGATCGTTCTGGCCGCACGATGTGACGAGGGCCCTCTGACACACTGACGGGTGTCTCTTCAAGACTGACGCGTGGAAAGGCAGGGTATCTTTGACTCACGCTTGATTCCTGCAGTGCTCGATTAGAGCTCTCAATTTAGGATTATGCCATATTAGAATTTAATCTTGCTAGGAAATCATATTAAAGGGAAATTTATTCCGTTTAAGCTATCTCTTCAAATGAGTCAAGCCAATGAAGAATTTATCCATCTTGTGGGTGAAGGAATAATCTTGGTAGCTTAATTATAACAAAATGAGCTAAACATATTTGAAAAAATAGTTTCTCTATGATCTCATTATTTAAGTTCTCAGTGAACTTTTTGTTTCCCTTTTATTAGAATCTGCTACTTGATAGTCACCTACTAATGCAGCCATAACTTATGACTGGGTATATTCAATTTTGTCCTAATAATAAACATCCTCATTTCTTGAACACTTATGTGTATTTACTCAATTGCATGTATTTTCTCATTTATGTTATTTTTTTATTTTTTTTGTCTTTTTGCCTTTTTCTAGGGCAGCACCCACAGCATATGGAGATTTCCAGCCTAGGGGTCGAATCGGAGCTGTAGCCGCCGGCCTACGCCACAGCCACAGCAACACCAGATCTGAGCCGCGTCTGCAACCTACACCACAGCTCATGGCAATGCCAGATCATTAACGCACTGAGCAAGGCCAGGGATCGAACCCACAACCTCATGGTTCCTAGTCGATTCATTAACCACTGAGCCACGATGGGAACTCCCGTATTTTCTCATTTAAATTTCAGACTAACGGTCTAGAGTTTGTTATTTTATTTTATTATTTATTTATTTATTTTGGCTTTTTAGGGCCACACCCGCGGCATATGGAGGTTTCCAGGCTAGGGGTGGAAGCGGAGCTATAGCTGTCGGCCTATGCCACAGCCACGCCAAATCTGAGCCACATCTGTGACTGACACCACCATTCGTGGCAATGCCAGATCCTTAACCCACTGAGCAAGGCCAGGGATCCAACCCGCAACTTCATGGTTCCTAGTTGGATTTGTTTCTGCTGCGTCACAAAGGGAACTACTGGAGTTTGTAATTTTATTATCTCCATTTTATAGATGACGAGATCAAGGCACAGAGAAGGTAGGTAATTTGCCAAAGCCACACAGATAGTGAGGGATTTAAACACAGTTCTGTTTCATTTCAGAGCCCGCACTCTCAGCCACCGTCCCACAGAGGAACCTCTTTAAGGATCTGGGAGCAATACAGGTTCCCATGAATTCTTTATGGAACTTTACAACAAATCACCAAGAGTGAGAATGAAAAATCAGCCCAAAGATCTTTTACATAAAGGCTTTTCAAATGTGTAAAGTCAACAAGAATACCTCATAGAAGTTAAAGGGATGCTAAAAATGTATTACTCTCTATGGCTTTGATGGAAAGGCAATGATTACAGCTCCGATTTCCCACCTTTACTTTCTTCTTCCCTTCCTTCCACAAATAACGAATATTAGCAAATTCCTAAGATGCAAAACACTAGGTAAGGCATTGAGGTCTTAAAAATTAATAATTCAAAGTCCTGGGTCCCAAAGAACTTATGCTCTAGGGCACAAGACAAGCTGTAAACGTGAGTGCTCTGTTAACTGGATATAAGCATGGAGCCATAAGTGAGCTTAAGGGAGGACCACAGAGAGCGGAGACTAAGAATGTAGATGGAGCATGGAAGCCTTCCTGGAAGTGGTGATTCTTGAGCTGTGCCTTAAAGGATGGCTACTTGCTAACTGGGTGGGTGAGGGGTTGCGGGGATGCATTCAAGGAAAAATGAGCAGCATGTGCAAGGCACAGGGGCACAACTTAGAGGCTGGTGCACTGGGAGGGAATGAGGCTGGAGATGTGGAAAGGCCGGACCAGGGAGAGCCTTGTAGACAAGGCCCAGAAGCTTAGCTTTTATGCTCTAAGTCAGAGGTGCTCCACCGAGAGCTCACACACTCAGCGGTGCAGAAGTGGGGCGAGCTCACCGCGGTTGTGCTGGGCATCATGCAGAACCCAGCTGACAAAATGAACCTAACACCCTGCCTGCAGACAAACCACCACACCAGCAGGAGGGACAGGTGAAGTGGCCTTGCTGAGAAAAATGGAGAAGCATTGGTGAATTAAGAAAGGAGGGCGATGTGATCAGATTTGGGTTTAGAAAGCCCTTTCTAGCAGAAGAAGCGGGGACCAGGAACTCTGGGGGGGGGGAGGCGGGGCACGGAGAGTTTAAGAGGCAGGAAGTGAGAATGAGGTGGGGGAGAAGCTGGGAGGATGTTGTAATAGTTCAGGCAAGAGGCGATGGGGCGCCAACCAGGGAAGAGGCAGAGGATGCAGAGGAAGAGATGAGCTTGATAAATAGTTTGGGATTTAGAGCTTCTGGGCAAAGATGGTTGGCTGCTGAGGGCTTGAAGGAGAGGAGAGGCGTGACTACCTGGAGTCTGGATGGAACCCCTGGGTGGGAGGTGATGCTCTTGTGAATGGGATTTCTGTACAGAGCAGAGCAACTATGGAGATATGGGGGGGTGGGGACAAAGTTATTCTTACCCACCCTGGAAGGCATATCAAAAGCTAGCACCTAATGGAAAAATAAAAATGAAAAAAAAAAAAAAAAAGCTAGCATCCGCACATCCACCTAAGTTATCCAAGGGGACTAAATATTTTTAGACGATTGCGACCCTCAGCTCAAGGCTGTGCACTATTTATTTCTGTATCCCACATGCCCAGCCCTGGACCGACTCTTAGGTTCTCAGTAAAGCCATACGAAAGGGATTCTCTTGTTCCCCCCACAAAGTGATCGATTGTGCTATGAAATTTTATGCTGGAACTGTTATTACTGATATCTGTGAGAGACTCAATTAAGTGTGAAAGCTGGAATAAAATTCCCTGAAGTCCTAGGACCAGTGAGGTCCCAGGATCAGCCTGCTTCCTGGTTACCTTTTGGGAATCTCTTTATGGCCATGCTTGAAACAGTTGTAAAAACACAGACAAAAGAGAAGCATCTTTCCCTCCTAACTTGGCGGCTTTCCAGAAAAGTGAAAAATCAAATGTAGCAAACTAATTACCAAATAAATAATTTTGGTAATATACAAAATTATACAAAGTTATATAAAGTAGCTTTCAGGGAGAAATGTCTTTAAATGGGGACTTGTGATCACTCCATTGAGCCCACCCTGCCGCACGCCCACCCTGCTGGGCTGTGCCCAGAGCCCGCTGGCCTGAGAGCGACGGGCATGTGGGCGTGGTCCTTGCTAGGAATAGTAGCATGGAAGACACAGCTTTACCTAGAGTCATGTGTATTGGCTGATCGGGCAAGACCAGATTTCAGTCCAACAGACATTCATAAGGAACCTATGTATCATGCCAGGTCCTGGTCTACTGGCTTTCATATGCACCATCTTTTTTTTTTTTTTTAATTTTTAGGGCCACACCCACGGCATATGGAGGTTCCTAGGCTAGGCGGTCAAATCGGAGCTGTAGCTGCCAACCTACACCACAGTCATAGCAACATGGGATCCGAGCCGCGTCTGCAACCTACTCCACAGCTCACGGCAATGCTGGATCCTTAACACACTGAGCAAGGCCAGGGATTGAACTTGTGTCCTCGTGGATGCTAGTTGGACTTGTTTCTGCTGAGTCATGATGGGAACTCCTGTATCATCTTTTAAAATTCCAAACAGCAAAAAAATCTGTTAACGTTCACCAAACTTACACAAGCTAGGTATTAAAATAGGATGGAATACACACACACACACACACACACACACACACACACAAAATGGAATGCTACTCAGCCATAAAGAAGCATGAAATGATGCCATCTGCGGCAACATAGTGGACGTACAGATTATCATACTAAGTGAAGTTAAGTCAGACCGAGAAACACAAATATACTATATCACTTATATGTGGAATCTTAAAAAAATGATACAAATGAATTCATTTACGAAACAGAAACAGACTCATAGACATGGAAAACAAATTCATAGTTACCAAAGAGGAAAGTGTGGAGGAGGAATAAATTAGGAGTTTGGGATTAACAGATACACACTACTATATACAAAACAGACAAACAGCAAGGTCTTACTGTACAGCCCAGGGAACTATATTCAACATACTGTAATAAACCATAATGGAAAGGAATAGGAAAAAGAACACACACACATATATGTACCACTGATCACTTTGCAGTATACCTGAAATAGTGTAAATCAATGATACTTCAGTAAACAATAAAATAAAATGAAACAGGATGGAGTAAACACCCCAGGTGAGAACCTCCCACATTGGGTTCCAGCTAGAAACTGAGGGTTGTCATGAGGCAAAGAGGTTTTCAGGCCAGTCGTCCGCATTTGTATTTTCCTTCCTTCCACCCAGCTCAGTGGATTTCAGACTCAAGTGTGCATTAAGAACTTAAGGTCACACACATAAAACCACATATTCTGTACTTAATAGGAGATTTCAGGGACCCTAAGGACAATTACGACTGTGTGTGATTTTCACATTATGCACGGATTTTAGAGCCTGCCCTTCACCGACGATGGGCTGCTCCTGTCATCGGTCTAGTAATCCGCATGGGAGTTAATTATCAGTTGCTTCAACTCTAATTTTTTTGGTCTTTTTAGGGCTGCACTCGCAGCATATGGAGGTTCCCAGGCTAGGGGTCTAATCAGAGCTGTGGCTGCCGGCCTATGCCACAGCCACAGCAATACTGGATCCGAGCCATGTCTTTAACCTACACCACAGCTCACGGCAACGCCGGATCCTTAACCCATTGAGCGAGGCCAGGGATCGAACCCACAACCTCAAGGTTCCCAGTTTCCACTGTGCCACGACAGGAACTCCTTCTTAAACTCTATTTTTAAGCATTATTGGAAGGCTAGGAGGCTTATAAGGCTAAACTGCTTCTAACAATAGACCTTTACACAAAAGCAAAATAAAATGCAATCAAAAGGAGCAGAGACAGGAACCTGGCTAGAGGTGGCTATACCAGGAGGCTAAGGAAGCTTTACTTTCAGAGCCCTCCTTGTGCAGGCTTCCAAAGATCTCTACTTAACTTGTGTTCATAATTTTGTATCCTTGTTTCTGTAAAAGGGTCCCCTGCCAAATTGAATAAGCCTTTTTTTTTTCTTTTTTTGGCTTTTTGCCTTTTCTAGGGCAACACCCACGGCACGTGGAGGTTCCCAGGATAGGGGTCTAACAGGAATTGTAGCCGCCTGCCTTCACCACAGCCACAACCACGCAGGATCCGAGCCGCGTTTGCAGCCTACACCACAGCTCATGGCAATGCTGGATCCTTAACCCACTGAGCGAGGCCAGGGATCGAACTCACAACCTCATGGTTCCCAGTCAGATTCGTTAACCACTGAGCCACGACAGGAACTCCAAACAGAGTAAGCTTTAAGCCCCATGGATTCTGGATTCACCCCAGCATGTAGCAGTTGCTACGCTTGAGCCCTTAGTTTGGTCCCGCACTTTCAGGCACCGAGGGCAAAATGCGACCTCGACTGCTCACCTCCTGCAGAGAAAGGCTGGGAGGGAAATCCGAATGAATGTCCAAAATGCCAAACTGAGTCACTGCCGACTTAATTTACAGAGCCGGAGCTGACAGCTGCAGAAAATTCGGCATCAGTGTTTGGAAACAATCGGATGTCTCTGCCTTTTTAGTTCATATTTAATTTCCTTGCACGGCACCAGCCATCCAGGAAACAGTTATCCAGTTCCTCCTTTGTGACCAGCCCTGAGTGAGATTCTCAGAGGATTATACAAGGATGAAGCTCAGAACCCTTTTAATTTTTTAACCCATTCAGGTCTGGGAAGAGGCAGATCGGCGTGTCACTGAAAACACGGAAACATCTAATAGAGAAAAAACTCAAAAGGGATGCTGGAGTCAACTACAGACAAGCTCTACTTTTGTAACATGAAGTACGTGGAACAATCACTGGTTAGAAATCAAGGAATTCGGATGCTTAATTTCCTTTCCTCCTTCCCTCAAAGGTTTATGGAGTATCTCTTCTTTCTTTCTTTAAAAATTGAGATACATTTTATGTACTGTAAAATTTACTTAGTTAATAGGTGCAATTCAAGTTTTTTTTTTTTTTTTTTTTTTTTTAGTATATTCACAGTGTTATGCAGCCATCAGTTGAGAATATTTCCATTGCTCCCCTCCCCCAGGCCCCCCTACCCGGCACCAGTCACACCACCCCCCTCCATCTTCCATCCCCTCTCCAACCCAGGCAAATGCACTAACCTACTTTCTGTTTCTTTTTTTTTCTTGTCTTTTGTCTTTTCAGAGCTGCATCCTCAGCATATGGAGATTCCCAGGCTAGGGGCTGAATTGCAGCTGCAGCCGCCGGCCTTCGCCACAGCCACAGCAACGCCAGATCCGAGCCGCGTCTGCAACCTACACCACAGCTCACGGCAACGCTGGATTCTGACCCTACTGAGCGAGGCCAGGGATCGAACCCGCAACCTCATGGTTTCTAGTCGGATTCATTTCCACTGTGCCGTGACGGGAACTCCTACTTCCTGTTTCTATAGATTGGTCTCTGAGGACATTGCCAAGAACCTTTCAGGCCTAAGGACAGAGAGGCTACAGAAACCAGTGTCTTCCCACAACACACGAAACTCTACAATTACCTTGGAGAAAACATCACCTACACACGCCCCCTCCCCCAACCTGCTTCAAGTTTTTTCTCCTAAAAATGAAAGGGATGAAATTTAGGTTCCCTTCTATTCCAAACACTCGAAAATTCAGTCTCAGAGAAAAGCAGGAAATAAATGTGGCTAGGTGGGGAAATGGAAAATTTCAAATACTTTTTTTTTTTTTTGCTTTTTAGGACCACACCCACATGGCATATGGAGGTTCCCCAGCTAGGGGTCGTATTGGAGCTACGGCTGCCAGTCTACACCACGGCCACAGCAACTTGGATCTGACCAGGTCTGCTGCGACCTACACCACAGCTCACAGCAATGCTGGATCCCCAACCCACTGAGCAAGGCCAGGGATCGAACCTGCATCCTCATGGATACTAGTCGGGGATTCATTTCTGCTTCGCCACAACGGGAACTCCTCAAATACTCTTGTTAAGAACAGAGAGGGTACAATCTTCCTAGATAATTCTTTGGTAATACGCATTAAGAGCACTAAAAATATATACACCCTTAGGCCCAGAAATGCCACGTAGGTGTTCATCATCGAGGACAGTTGCCGAGGACAGTTACACTCTTGTTTTTAGGTCTAAGCGTGGGAGATGACATTTTCCCATCAACCATAAAGCATTACCATCATGAGACTGATTTGACCTGCACTGTGAAGAAACCCATGGTATCAAAGTGGTTTTGATTGTGGGCTTTTGCTGTATTATCTTGAATGATTCCAGCTTTTGTCCTTTGATTCCTGGCTTTTTCCACTCATTTTGATTTTCACTATTAAGAGCCTACACTTTTAACTCATAAATAACTTTGATCTTGTTAAAGAGCTGAAAGTCTTATCACAAGGAATCTCCAGGCCTATCTGTGATCAACTAGAAATGACTTCATGAAGGACTCTGCAAAATCCACTGATCAGAAACAGCCATTTTTTAAGAATCTAGCTGCTTCGTAGCAGCATGTGATGAGGCAGCTGAGTGAAATGATAACATCTACAGCAAGCACCATTAACTTCCACCGCTCTCCTTCAGCCCCGAAGACATTTCAATATCTCAGCAGCCTCGGCGACAAGGACCACCGTGTAAACAGCTCGCGTCGTCGCCTGCCCCCAGTGTTTTCAAGGGCTCCAACCTGTTTTCCTTTCTTTGTCACTCATTAAAGGCGGAATAAACATCTATTTTCAGAGTATCTTTCCACATAGGATTTCCCTCTAAGATAACACATACCTTAGCAGAAGAAAACAGTTCTCAGTCTGGAATTATCATTCAAGCCTGTGTTTCCCCGTAAATAATTTTTAGAAGAATGCCTTTATTTTCCTTTTGATAACAACTAATTTACTTGGTAGCTAATTCAATTACTTTGTAATTAGCTTACCAGAGCAGGAAAGAAGACAAAATAAATATCTTTGTGACGGGGGCTTTGTAATGAACTAGATGAGTGAGCAAACACTTTGCTGGCCAAGGCAGCCGTATTTTTGTGGAATCAGCTTGGATTCTCTTTCATTCTTTCCCACTGTCTTTCTTTTTTTTTTTTTTAAGCAATCTTCCACTTGAAGGTTGGCTGTGGGTGTTTTCCTTGGAAAACTATCCTTAATCTTGGAGCTGACCCCTACGCTTTATATTGTAGTGGCTGACATTTGCCACTCAAGACAGAGTCACTAATGAAGGTTCATTTGCACTTATTACTTAAGAAGCTGAAGGATACTCAGGACTGTCAGGTCACTCGATTACATGCCCAGAGGAGAGCACATCAGGACCCACGTGAAGAAGGATCTAGCGCTGCTGCCAAATGCCCTAGAGATCAGATCTCAGATACCGATGGGGAGGTTCATTGGGCATACCCTGCCTCACCAGTGAGAGGTGGTGGGGAGAGAAAAACTTGAGGGAGGTGACATTCATTCTCAACCCAAAGGGCTGGAACCACGGACCTGCGCTGGGCACCGGGATGAGGGCTTCAGGAGAGGCTCTGAGTTTTCCCCGGGCAGTCTCCCCAGGCCTGAGGAGCTTCCTAAAGAAGGATGTTCCGGAGTTCCCGTTGTGACACAGCGGGAATGAATCTGACTAGGAACCATGAGGTTGCGGGTTCGATCCCTGGCCTTGCTCAGTGGGTTAAGGATCTGGCGTTGCCGTGAGCTGTGGTGTAGGTCGCAGACGCGGCTTGGATCCCGCGTTGCTGTGGCTGTGGCGTAGGCTGGCGGCTACAGCTCCTGTTAGACCCCTGGCCTGGGAACCTCCATATGCCGTGTGTGGCCCTAAAAAGGGAAAAAAAAAAAGATGTTCTTTGGGCAGGTTCTGCGGTAACTCAGCTTCAATAGGGGCTCAGCAGGGGTCCTTTTGTAATTGGCCACCTTTTAATTAATTATTTATTTTAAATGACTTCTATTTTTTCCATTATAGCTGGTTTACCGTGTTCTGTCAATTTTCTACAGTACAGCAAAGTGACCCAGTCACACACACACACACATTCTTTCTCTCACGTTGTCCTCCATCACGCTCCACGCCACCTTTCAGAAGCACTGCTGGGGGTCATAGAAGCCACCAAAGCACTACATAGGTAAGCAGGAAAGCCGGACAGTCACTCATGGCCGTTGTGGTCAAGAGACCCTCGGTGGAAGCCCTCTGCAAAGACCCTGTGAGGGGCAAGTCCTCGCAGCCTGTGCACTGCCCTGGGCGTCAGGACAGACTGAGAGTGTATTTCAGTATCTCCTCAGCAGGAAGAGAGAATGACAGTTTTCCATCAGGACGTGGACGGGGTAGCCCAGGTGGGGCCCAGTTCAGGACAGAGACGCTGGATTGTAACGCAGCTTCTTCAGGACATTGGCCTGAGAAGAGGGGAGATTCTAGACATGAGCTCTCCCCATTTACCACCTTCCCATGCGGACAGTGACAATCCCCTGCCTCTTTCTCTAGGGCTTATTATTATTATCCTTTTCTTTCTAGGGCTGCACGTGCAGCATATGTAAGTTCCTGGGCTAGGGGTCCAATCAGACCTGAAGCTGCCAGCCTACGCTACAGCTACAGCAATGCTAGATCCGAGCTGCATCTGCAACCCAGGATGCAGCCTGCAGCAACGCCAGATCCTTAACTTACTGAGCGAGGCCAGGGACCTAACCTGCATCCTCATGGACACTATGCTGGGTTCTTAACCCAATGAGCCACAGTGGGAACTCCGCAGGGCTTATTCTTATGAAATAATTTGTATTCTGAGAGCAGATTCCTCAGCTAGCACTCAGAAGCACCTTGGGGCTTCTAGACGACACTTGTGCTTTGGAGACAGTGACCCAGCTCTTCCTGCCTGAGAAAGACCAGCTCGGGGGAAGGCAGGGCTGGGGCAGGCTAGGTGATGAAGCGGGCTCCTCCCCAAGCATCTCACACAGTGGCCTTTTGAAGGCAAGACACACTGAATGTGAGTTCACTTAAACATCAAGGTCACTTAAAGCGAAACTAATCACCATCCCTTTTATTTGGGGACAAGGAGAGGGCCTACCATCCTCAAAAATCCCTGGAGCAGAATGATATTTAGGTTTGCGAGCATGTGGGAATTTTGTCACAGCGCCCCCGGAGGTTGCACTTGTTCACAAGCTTCATCACTGACCAAGTTCAGAGCGGAATGTCTTTAAGTTCGGGCTGTAGTGGCAATACGTGTGTGGGGGGTGTCGGGGAAGGCCAGGGCCTTCTAAGGAGGCCCAGCCCTGTGGGACTGTCCTGATCATCTCCCAGGCCTTCTTGCCAACCCTTCTGGCTCCACTCTCGGACTCTCAGGCTCACCCTGCTCTCGCCTTGGTTCTTGACCTGACACGTTGCTGACACTGCTTTTCCTCCGCGCTTGTGGCACTGGCACCACTGAAATGCTTCTCCAGTGTCTGACCTCAACTCTGACCAGTTTTCGGCTGCACTGTTTTATTATTTGGAGCCAACGGTCCAGAGACTTGCTTTGCTGGGGCACAAGTTTGGATTTTCTTCTTCATGTTGTACTTTATCCCATCTTCCGTTTAGCAGCTACATGCAGTTTCTTCAACTGGCACATGACAAATTAGTGGGAAATACCAGTGTGGATACTTCTAGTCTGCTCTGAGAATTTCTCAAGACTCATCCACTTGTTTTCTCTTCACTCACTAGCATGTCTGGTTTGATTCCTTACCTTGACTGTGAACTTTCATTTTATCCTTTGGCTCAAATTACTGGTCTTAATCTTTTTCCTTGTGCTATACAGCAGGACCTCATTGCTTATCCACTCCAAATGCAGTAGTTTGCATCTATTAACCCCAAGCTCCCAGTCCATCCCACTCCCTCCCCCTCCTCCTTGGGAAGAGGTCTGTTTTCCAAGTCGTGCATTTCTTTTCTGTGGAAAGGCTCATTTGTGCCATATATTAGATTCCGGATATAAGTGGTAGCATATGGTATTTGTCTTTCTCTTTCTGACTTACTTAGTATGACAGTCTCTAGTTCCATCCATGTTGGTGCAAATGGCATGATTTTGCTCTTTTTCATGGCTGAGTAGTATTCCATTGTGTATATATACACATCTTCTTAACCCATTCATCTGTTGATGGACATTTAGGTTGTTTCTATGTCTTGGTTATTGTGAATAGTGCTGCAGTGAACATACAGGTGCATGTATCTTTCTTAAGGAAAGTTTGGTCTGGATATAGGCCCAAGAGTGGGATTGCCAGGTCATATGGTAGTTCTACATGTAATTTTCTGAGATACCTCCCTACTGTCTTCCATGGTGGTTGTACCAATATACATTCCCACCAGCAGTGCAGGAAGGTTCCCTTTTCTCCACACCCTCTCCAGCATTCGCTATTTGTTGACTCGTTAATGATGGCCATTCTGACAGGTGTGAGGTGGTACCTCACAGTAGTTTTGATTTGCATCTCTCTAACAATGAGTGACGCTGAGCATTTTTTTTTCATGTGCCTGTTACCCTGGCCTTGATCGTGCTGTCGGGTGTGCCCCTGGGCACAATACCCAGTCCACCCCTCCACCCCTCACTCTCCAAATACTGCCTCTTCTTTCTGCTGAGAGGCGCCTCACTCCCAAGTCCTGTTTTTGTCCTTGGGATGCATGTTCTGGCCGGGGATGTGTTTTGCCTGACTTCCGTCAGTTGTCTGTGTGACAGGAGGGAGAGGTGCATTGCGGGAGAGTATTTGGATGAGAACAAAAGAACTTCAGGGTCGCCCTTTCTGCTCAAGGGCTCTGTGCCTCCACAGGCTGCGGGGCCATTGTAAGGCACAGTAACACAGCAGCCTTGGGAACCATTTCTTCAGTGCTTCTCCTTTTATATTTAGGGGCCAGGCAACATACCTTACTCATGTATACAAGGAGGTCCTTAAAATGTTGAACCTGCAACTACCACAATAGTAAACCATCTATTACGGCTAAGGGAGGCCCTGGGACAGGACAGCGCAGAAGAGACCTTGCCCTAGCAGAGTCCCAGGTAAGAGAAACCTTCCATTTTCAGTAGCCCTCCAAGAAATAATAATCATTCGACTCTCTAATGATACATTGTTGTTCAGTGTGCACCCAACATTTTATCCGCCTCGCTATCCAGTAGGGCCTCAAATAGGAGAAGGCTCCATTTTCCGTAAACTAAAAGAAAGGTGTAACTCCCCAAAGACACTTTGTCTTTCACCTACCATGTGCTACCAACGTTTTCAAGACATGTTCTTTGGTTTTTGTTCTTCTTTTTCATGATTGAACACAACCGAATGCTTGACTGGCTTGAGTCCAATGACTGAGACTAGGGTCACTCTGTTTTCAAGCCACCTCAAAACTTCTTCTATTTCTCAAGAATAATGAGCTTATACGGCCTTTGCTTCTTAATGCTTTTGTTTTTTCTCTTTCTCCCTCTTTCTGTGGAGCTGATCAGGGCAAAATACAAGAAAATCCTCAAATAATGATACAAACACTGCCATACAAACGGTGTGGCTGGCTGGCATTTGGTATTCAAAAGGCGGTTTACAGGGGGGGGGGGTCAGTGCTTAAAGTATGAAGGTGAAGGTTATTCAAAGGCTGAATAGACGAAAAGCACAGGACAGCTTTGCATCTTGACTGCCTCTTATCTGACCATCACAGCTTTCGTAATCGGCATCGTTTTGGCAAAAATGCAGATTTCCAGCTGTTTTGAGTCACAGATGTATTCTTTCCGGGGTTGTTCTAAAAAATACGTCCAGGCTGTTTTCTTAAGTTTGCAATCAGAAGTCTCTTGACAGACTTTCGCTTTGCTTTCGAATCTCTTGGCTTGGGACTATTTGCCAGAGTGAGATGGATGCTAACTTACTCTGGAAGAAAACCTCGGCAGCCAAAAAGTCACGCAGCCCTTGCTTTTTCTCCCCTTCCATTTATTATTTCGCAATGTGTGCCCGGTCCTGAAAGTTTATGAAGAACAAAATGTGCCCAAGTGCTTTAAGCGTGCGGGGAGGGCAGAAAGAAATTCCTCCACATTAGAGGAATCCTAATTCAGGGGAAGTGGGAGTGGGAAAGTCTGGGGCAGAAGCAGAAAGCTAAGGTACAAGGTTGTGAATTAAGCAAGAAGTTAAATGATCGATGCACCACCTATAAATGTAATCTAGGAGCGCTTCCAAGGCAAAGGCTGGTTCTTTCTGTGTCCCAGCGCTGTCGCGTCAGGGGCCAGTTGGTGCAGACTTGGATTCCCAGCCCAAGGCTATTACGGGCCATCAGATGGGAGCTAAACAGACTCAGCTAAAGACGGAAGCTAAGACTTGAAGCCTCAGAAAGCACAGAGGACAGATTTGTGAGAGGTGACCCGCAAGAGGGAAACGAATACAAACTTTGGAGCTGGTGGACCTGCAATCTTTTTTTTTTTTTTTTTTTGGCTTTTTGCATTATTTGAGCCGCACCCGCAGCATATGGAGGTTCCCAGGCTAGGGGTCTAACAGGAGCTGTAGCTACCGGCCTTTGCCACAACCACAGCAACGTGGGATCCGAGCCGTATCTGCAACCTACACCACAACTCACGGCAACGCCAGATCCTTAACCCACTGATCAAGGCCAGGGATCAAACCCGCAACCTCACGGTTCTTAGTCGGATTCGTTAACCACTGAGCCACGACGGGAACTCCTGGACCTGCATTCAAATCCCAGCATACACGGCTCAGACTCTGAGGCTGGACAAGTTAAGTTGCTTATCTTGCTCTGAGCCTCTGGTGTTCCTCATCTGTCAAAAGGAGACGGTAGTGGCGCCTACCTCACACCAGGGTTATTAGATTAAAACACAGCAATGCATATGATGTGTCTGGAGTGGTGCTGGCTGCTTAGCTGGCACGTGGTAAGTCACAATCAACAGTGCCAACGATAACAAAACCCATGGAGGAGTAAATAAAAAATAAGTGCTAATGGCCAATAAACACGCAAAAGGGTGAGATACTCAACGTTTTGACAAGGCAGGGGAATGTGAATTTAAACAGTAATAGCTTTGTGCACGCAACTGGCAAAAATAAAAAAGACAGGAACCAGAGTTCCCATCGTGGCTCAGCGGAAGTGAATCTGACTAGCATCCATGAGGACGCAGGTTCAATCCCTGGCCTCGCTCAGTGGGTTAAGGATCCAGCATTGACGTGAGCTGTGGTGTGGGTTGCGGACTCAACTTGGATCCTTCATTGCTGTGGCTGTGGCTGTGGTGTAGGCCGGTGGCTATAGCTCTGATTCAACCCCTAGCCTGGGAACCTCCATATGCCCTGGGTGCAACCCCAAAAGACGCCCCCCCCAAAGAAAAAGACAGGAACCTCCAGCACTTTTGAGGAAGAAGGGAGATGGTAATTACAAGAGTCTGCTTGGTGAGTGAATGTTTGCCATCTTTTGGGAAGCAATTTTGTGGTACCTATTACAGTTGAGGAAGATGCATACTCTTTAACTCACTAATGCCACTGCTGGGAATCTGTTATAAATAAATAAAACACAGTGCTCTCTCTCTCTCTCTAAAATGTATATATATATATATACACACACATACACACATATATTCCATATATTTGTAGATGTTCAGTACATAATTGTTTATAACAACAACAGCACGAAAATTGTAAACAACCTAAATCTCTACTAGGAGGGGAGTGTTTAAATAAATTACGGATAACTTAAAGGAATACTAATCAGCCATTAAAAATACTGAGGTAGATTTACTTAATAATCTCATACTAAGCAAAATAAGACAACTGTGGGGACTAACAGGTAGAGTATCATTCTGTTCCTCTAAGAAATGTCTGGGCATGCAGATGGAGACAGAGCTTCATCTGGATACATTTCAGGAAAAGTTGGGAAAGACATACACCGATCCGCTAAGGTTCGTTACCACCTCTGGGGTTTGGAGGGCTGGAAGACAAAGAAGAGACGTTCATTTTTTTTTCTTTTTTCCTTTTTTTTTTTGGCTACGGCGTGCAGAAGCTTGATGTGGGATCTCGGGTTCCCAGACCAGGGGTTGAACTCGGGCCGCAGGGGTGAAAGCACCAAATCCTAACCACTAGGCCACCGGGGAACTCCCCATGTTTTTTCTTTATAAATGAAGTGGTGGGATTGAACGTGCTTTTCCTCTTTTTGTTTTTCAGCATTAATTAAACAATCCCTAAAAAAGGAAAGAAGGAAGGAAGAAGGGAGGGAGGGAGGGAGGGAGGGAGACAGGCCACAACGGACCAGCGCGATTTGCTCCATGTTCTGGTTCTCAGCATAAGACTCTTGGGACACAGTAGGTGCCGAGAAAATACTGGGTTGAAACATTGGTCGATTATTGTCCAACCAGAAAAACAACGTTAAAAAGAGGTTATTACCCTACGTACTTAAAAGAAATGCCCATAACTTGTGCAGCAATGAAGACAGGCCTGCACCCCAGGCTCCTGGGAGTGAGGGAAGGACGGGGCTGGGTACAGCCTGTGCTGTGCTCCGCTGAGGAGGTTCACAGAGGCTCTCACCACAGGGTGGGCTGGGGCTGCTCAGGGCCCAGATGTGGGAGCTATCAGAAAAAGCCCAGTTGTGAAATTGTCTTTGGAGTTGAAAGCACTGAAGCCAAATTCTCCCCGGTGCCTGCCAAAAAGCGAAGGAATTGCAAAACGCACATACTTAGACAAAGGCAAGAGGAACCCAAAGCGCTCCCTCCCAGGCGTTATCAAGAGAAGTTTCAGCTTACAAGATAAAGGTAGAGGGGGAGATTTTACAGAACTGTTTTTCTTTTTAACCCGCGAAATGTCTGGGTCTCTGACTTCATGGACGGCAGCTTTAACGATGCGGTTCGATCCAACGGCAGTCCTCTCCAGAGGGATGGCAGAACACATTCCAAGGCTCCGATTCAACGTCCACGGGCTTCTAAAGAACCTTTAATATCTATGTCCGTGTTTTACCTCCCTTCATTAAGTTTGTTTGGATGAACGAATTTTGGACACTCAAGAAAATATCTTCTCTAGCTTAGAAGACCCAATGAACTGTTGGAAATGACAGGGAAAAAAGTTGGAAGCGGGGAAGTGAGGTGGGGGCAGCTGAGGAAGATGCATTTGAAAGGCAGCCATGGGGGAGACAGAGAGCAGGCTGAGTGGTCCTGAAAAGAAGATTTGTTTCTGCAGGGGGAGAGCTGAAGGGCTGAGGCAGCTGGGTGGGGTCTGGCACGAAGCCCCCATGTGCCCAGTAGACTCAAGAAGAGGCCAGAGGATTGCTGGTCTGTGGTCTGCAGGGAAGCCCTGCAGAGGAGAGGGCTCGGTTCATGAAACGAAAAGAATATGTTTGATTCTCGATGATCTTGACTCTTTTTTTTTTTTTTTTTTGCTATTTGCTATTTAGGGCGGTACTTGAGGCCTATGGAGGTTCCCAGGCTAGGGGTCGAATCAGAGCTATAGCTGCTGGTCTACACCACAGCCACAGCGACAGGGGATCCGAGCTGCGTCTGAGACCTACACCACAGCTCACCGCAATGCTGGATCCTTAACCTGCTGGGCGAGGCTAGGGATCGAACCCGTGTCCTCATGGATACTAGTCGGGTTCTTAACCTACTGAGCCACAGGAGGAACTCCGGGGACTTGACTCATTCGAAGACACTGTCCTGAACCCTGTATCTAATACCCACAAAGAGCATTTGTAGAGCGTCAGCTGACTGCAGAAGGGGTCCTCAGTCATCTGTTTCTGCTTCTGGATGTCCTGCGTGCTTCTAATTTCCCGCAGTTATAGTCCCCCCCACCCCCACCCCGGGCAGTGAGTCTCTGTGCATTTCACTCCCCCTGCACTGAGGACAATTTCCTAAGAATAGACTCTGAGAAGTGGAACAAGTGGGTCAAAGGATCTGAACATTTTTATGTGTCTTAATACTCAGCGGAAAGCATGTGGAAAGCCAAATTGCTTTCCAAAGGGTTGGTTGAACCCAATCACTTTTATTTCAAACAAGATTTTATGGGTGATTATGCAAGGCTTTTAATGAGATGTTTGGCTAAGAAATGATAGTACAAAAAGTGACATTTATTCTGGGCTAATCATAGGCTTTCTATTCACTGTCTTCTTTAATTCTTACAGGCCTGTGAGGCAGACATTATCATCCCCATTTGGCAGATGAGGAGACAGGTTCAGAGAGATTAAATACTCTCCCAAGGCCACGTGGTCACGAGAGTGGCAGAGCCACTATTTGGATGCAGACCTGTCTGACTTCTGGGCAGCACCCAGAAGCTTAGTGCCTAAAGCTTCCCTCCACATCATGCAGCCTCCACTGGTTTCAAGAACACAATCCAAGCAACAATGATACACCTGAGACGTATTCCGAGTCCCAAAGATCTACAAAGCCGTAAGCTGATTCTTCACAGATAATATAACACTGCTGGTGAGAAGGTCTATTTTGGAAGAAATACATTTTATTTCACAGCGAAATGAGTTGATGCTTTACTGTCATGTTCTATTTCTACCACCATGACCTTGATTCAGACCTTTGTCACCTTGCCTTGAACCACAAAATAGGCTGAAAATTGTACCCTCCGCCTGCAACCTCTCCACAGACCAAGACGGAGCAGGAAGGCCAGTTCTGAACTGGGTCCCAGACTTCACCTTCTGAAAACATGTTTTCATTATTTTTTTTTCTTTTTTGGCCGCATCCATGGCATATGGATGTTCCTGGACCAGGGATCGAATCTGAGCCACAGCTGTAGTGTGTGCCTACACCATAGCGGCGGCAACGTTGGATCCGTCACCTGCTGTGCCACAAAGGGAACTCCTAAAAACGTGGGTTTTGATCATGTTATTCCTCACGACTATAGTCATTTTGAAATCTTCATTGGTTCCCTTTGTCAACAGGATCAGATACAATAAGTGCTGGTGGTGATGTTCTAGGACTCTAACCCGAACGCCCCACCACCAACTCTTGAGTCACATCCTTGGCACCTGGGATCTGCTGCAAGATGGCAGCATGTGGAGGGTCTGGGTTTCTAAGGAAACCCTAAGGGTTGACTAGGGTAAGCCATCCTATCCAAGGGTGACCAACGAGGAAAGAACCCATGGGAGCGGACTAGGCAACAAGAGGCTGTACTGTGTGCCTCGTCATTGGGAATCACGCTATGGGGTCAGACAGCTTGGGGTTCAAATCCCAACTGCACCATTCATGGGCGATGCAACGTTAGACCTTCTCCTCTCAAGCATCAATTTCCTCATCTGCAAAATGGGGGTAAGTAAGAACACCATCTCCCAGAGTCATTCTGAGAATGAAAGGAGGTAGGCTACATCAAGCGTTTAGCCCACAAAGGTCAATGTAAGTGTCTGTAGGGATTGAGCCAGAGTGGAGAAGTGACCCTCCGAGGTCAAACATTAGAATCAAGTTCTTGGGCTCTGAGCAGGGGTGTAAATGGAAGTGGAGGCAAGGTGAGGAGTCAGTTGAGCTGGGATGGAAAAAGATGCAGGTGGAGCAAGAAGGAAGGGGTGGTGGGCTAAAGACACAGCCAGGACTGGAACTTAGTTTCCAACTGGTTAGAGCACACGGCATGGTGTACCAGGCTTGTTAAAGCTACAGGGTCAGAGCAAACATCATTCACAATTTCCCACTATATCCACGTTCTGCTCCTCCCACTGTCTCTTTTCATCCCAGCTTTCCCTGAACACCCCATGGCCTCTCTGTCCACCCGTCTCTACAGAACGGATCTTCCCTGGAATGCCTCCCAACTGCCCGCCTCCCAACTCTCTGACCTACCAGCCCAAATCCCATCGGTCCTGCAAGACCCAGAACAAATCTCTGTTATTCTCTGCAGCCTCTCCGAAGCCCCATTCCACCCCTCCCCCACCAGTTAGAGCCAAACTCTCCCTGGTTCATATTCTTCTGGCAATTATTCTTTTCACAATTCACTTGGCAATTAATCACATACTGTCTTGTGATGCATTTACTGTTGTTGGCTTAAACAGATACAAATATCTTCCATGCCTGTTTAACTTGTCACATGTGTCTGGCTTGCCTTTCTGAAGGAGAGTCCAAACGACAAGCCAGGAATCACTAAATAGGGGAGCACTTCTTGCAGAAAGAAATAATGAGAACCACCAGAGAGAAATACTATGCCGTTTAACCTCATTTTGCATGTATTATTTCATTGATCTTCATACAACCTGAGAAGGTATATATTCTTATTAGGATTTACTCCCCAGTTCGATAATATTTGTTGACTATAGGATCGAATGCAAAATCTGG
The DNA here is from genome assembly GCA_004024745.2 of Catagonus wagneri. NCBI lineage: Eukaryota > Metazoa > Chordata > Mammalia > Artiodactyla > Tayassuidae > Catagonus > Catagonus wagneri. The sequence goes on from PVHT021183666.1 coordinate 32,215,528, forward strand.
CATTGAGACCCCCCTACTCTTCCTCCCATTCATGTCAGATCAGTTGGACTGACATCAAAAAATAAGAAGTCTTTGCCATGTGAACCTCAGCTCTGAACTAAGGAAGGGACCAGTTTGCTGACTAAGGGTGTTGGTCATCCTGGGTCCAGATGTTGATCAGTGGAAGCCACAGAACCAGCACAAAGATAAAAGTGGACTGGGCAGGCCCAGGACAGCTCCATTTGGCTGCCCAAGGCCAAAGACTTGCCCAATGCCCTGTTCTGGAGGGGTGGGTATTTAATCCAGCTTCACCCTGCAGTGATCTCTGTATGTTATGTGTGGTGGCTGGGTACACATTTTATTTTTGTTTTTTTTTTTTTGTCCTTTGTCTTTTTAGGACCACACCTGCAGCATATGGAGGTTCCCAGGCTTGGAGTCGAATCAGGGCTGTAGCTGCCAGCATACGCCACAGCCACTGCAATGAGGGATCCCAGCCGCTTCTGCAGCCTACACCACAGCTCACGACAAGGCTGGATCCTTAAATCACTGAACGAAGCCAGAGATCGAACCTGCGTCCTCATGGATACTAGTCAGATTTGTTTCCCCTGAGCCACGATGGGAACTCCCTGGGTACTCATTTTAATCTCTTTGGTAAACTGTATATAATTCTGCTTTGCAGTTTTAGGTTTCACTAATAATACCCTTGCTCTTGTTAGCATATCTGACATAAGGAATCTCTCCAGCTGTTGAGAAGAGCTGTTAAACCCCTTGCTGACTGGTCAGCATCCTGATGTCCATGACCATCAGGTCGTGAAACATCTCTTTACAGGTGAGTCTGTACAGAGAATGCTTCTGTTTATATGGTCCAGCACTCACACACACACACACTTCCACAGACATTGTCCTAGGAAGGCAGACCCCAATAGCACGACTGCCATGACGCCACTGCCAGTGAAATATCACCCAAGGAAGAAAGAATGGGATTCACGAAAGCCAAAGCTCTAAGCTCTTAGAGAGCTACATCAAAAGCGGCAGAATGCCAGATTCCAACCCAGAGCTGAGCTCTGATCCCAGCTCTGGGTCTGTTCCCATCATTCTTTTAGGGAAAATGGTTGCAAGATTCCACAGATGAATTATGAGATCAGCCAAATCTGACTGAGAAAGGCTTTTTAGGGGGAACAGGTCGGGGCACAGAGCTGGCCCAACCATCAGGGCTGACAGTAAAGGCAGGGAAAACAGTCATATGAATGGTAGATGGGAAAGGGTGATATGTCCTGGGCAAAAGTGACAGCTAAACCCTGCAGCCATAGCAAGGAACAATAGCTACAAAAAAAAAAAAAAAAAGACTGGTGAAGGTGGGAGGGGATCCAGGCAGAACCTGTGACGTGGAGAATGTGTTACTATGTTTGCTTCATGGGGATGATTTAGCAAAAGCGTGTGCTTTGCACTGGCATTTTTCTTAGGTCTAAGTGGAGCCGAGTGGGCTGATGAAGGGTCTGGGCTCTCCCTGGTGTGCCCTTCTGCTGTCTTGAGCATCTGGAGCTCGCGTCTTCCGTGGTCTGTGATTGCTGCAGGACGGTGCCCTTTCAAACACAGGGGTGACAAGACTGCAGCTGTGCCCTGCGCGGACCAGAGCTTACAAGGACCCCAGAGGCGTGTGGGACAGTCTCGCTGTTTTCTTATCTTGCCTGGCTGGATCTCAGGAATTCCCAGGTGGAGAGTGGTCTTGGGAAAAGTGCCAGCAGCAAAGGGTTAGGGTGTAATTGGTGAGAGAATCACAGCAGTTTTGGGGAAAGCCAGATCGGAGCCGGGGGACACCAAGGAATGGGCCAGTGCAGCTGTGGTTTGTGCCATGAGAGTCTGAACACACTTCTACTCCCATGACGATGCTCACTTTCTCTACTTGGCTGGTGACAGCTCTCCTATCTCCCACGAGAGGAAGAAGCCAGCACTCCTTTAGCCTAGCTCTCAACTCCCTCAACCATCTGATGCTTCAAAGGTAAGAGCAATTAATGACGATTGGAACAGTTATGAGTCATTAAACTATCAATTAATAAATTAATCGCTGGCCTCATTCCACGAAGGCTGTCAGGCAGGAGTTAGCAGTAACATTTATTGTGGTAACTGAGAGAACGTGATGATGGCAGTGCAAGGAGACTGGACCCACGGTAATTGCCATCGTGACTGTAATAGCTCTAAGTTAGCAGATGGATGCCAAGGGCAACGACTATTTAGAGAAAGAATTTATGTTCATAGATCAAAAAGAAAGAGACCTGGAAGACGGAATCTGTAAGCAGGGATTACGCAGGTGGAAGATGGCCAGGGATTAAAATGAGTTGATTAAAATGAGTTGACTAAAATGACTGGGAAACGGAATTATTTTGTTGAGTGTTTGAGTTCTGGCCAGAGTGCTTACTGCTTTGCATAACACCATCTCATCTGATCCATAGATCAGCCCGGGCACTCTCTGGTTACAAAAGGGGAAAGCGAGTCACCTCCAGAGCTGCAGACCCATTAAATCACTGTTGGAACCGTGAATAGCTCCTCACTGTGTTATCTTCTGTCTCCTTTGGATCTAATTTACCTTGAGTTAAGGTTTGACTTGTGCTCACTCTGCTTTCAGGTGATACGTGGTTTCAGGCCCACGGAAGGAAGACAGATCTGGCTCAAGACCTCACACAGCAAAGTCAGAAGACATTACCTGTTCCATGTGCAGAGTAGATCACTCTCTGCAAGGATCAATTTCATTTATTACTATATACACATAGTATACATATTTTGCCTTTTAGGGCCATACCTGCCCATCTTCTTCAAGGATCAATTTCATTTGTTACTATGTAGACATAGTATATACTTTGCTTTTTAGGGCCCTACCTGCGGCACATGGAGGTTTCTAGGCTAGGAGGTCGAATTGGAGCTGCAGCTGCCACCCTACGCCACAGCCACAGCAATGCCAGATCCAAGCCTCATCTGCGACCTGCATCACAGCTCAAGGCAACGTCAGATCCTTAACCCACTGAGCGAGGCCAGGGATTGAACCCACATCCTCATGGATACTAGTCAGATTCGTTTCCGCTGAGCCACAATGGGAACTCCCATTTATTACTATATTTGATCTGCACGATGTGAGGAGGTAAGCATTATTATCATCCCTACTTATAGATGAGGATTCTGATGATCAGATCGTTCAAATTCCCAGAGCCACTAGGTGACAAAGAGAGGCTGACAGTTGTTGAAATCCCAATTCCACAGCTTGGCAGCTGTGTGACCTTGGGCACTTTACTTACCCTCTCTGAGCCAAAGTTTCCCCATCTGTCAGTGAAATAATAAGCCACAGCTCAGAAGGCTGTTATAAGCATTAAGTATCTCACCCAGAACTTCGCAGATGGCGCCTAATAAATGTTCACTCTTTCCATTACCACTCTTTCAACTCTAAAGTTAGAGGGCTGAGATGGAACAAATACTAACTATGAGACTCAGAATAATAGGGGAAAAAACTAACTGGCTCTAATTAGATTTTTAAAAACATTTCAACAATGGTGTCACATTAACCAGACGTTGTGTATGCTTGCAATACTTAACAGTTCAAGTGAGATTTTGTGCAGTAAAGGGTCTATACCTCTAACTGCACAGAAAGCTGTGTTCCATGAACACTGCTAAGCAGAAGAGGAGGAAACATAGTTCTTCTTTGGCTTTTTCTGCAAGGAACACCGAGACGATCTAATTAGCATGCCTGGTGTCTCCAAAATTGAATTCAACTTAAGAGTATGCTATTAAAGGCTCCCACATTAGACAGGAAAGTAATTTGAAATGACTGAGCTATCTGCACAAACACCTTAATGTTACTCTAATGGGCCCAGAAAAAGGATGACATCAAATGTAGTTAAAAGGAATTTAAGTTTAATTGCTGCCTAATAAAATTATTAGTACATTTTCCTAACCGTCAAGCCATTTCACAGTCATGGATAAGATTTTACAGTTTGATAAATGATCAAGCATAGCTTGCTGCCATAGGTCCTTGTTTATTTTGTTGTATTCCTCACTTGTAGAAACATGAGCCTGGATGCTGACTAACTGCTGGTCTCTCCACATCTGGACTTGTTTGGGGACTTCCCTTGCCATGAGGAGCCAATGGACACAAAGTTTTACTCTCCACTTGACATCTGAAATGACTTCAAGATGGAGACTGAAGCCCCTCTACTTTTTAGTGAGTGGTACCCCTTCTAAGAGCCCTGGAGTGTGTCCATCTGACAGGGTTGCTGCTGGTCTATATTATGCCTTTGTGAATAGTAGGAAAAGAAGCCCCCTATGGATAGTCAAAGCAGAAAAAGGAGGCCCTTCAGGGGCGCTCAGCTTGACAAGCAGAAAGGAGACTGGGATTTAGTTCCTATTTCCATCCTCGGCTGGGTGCCTTTGCACAGTGCACACACTGCACAACCGTGCACGTCAGTTCAGAAAAATGAGGTCCCTGACTTTTTTTTTTTTTTTTTGGAGACATTCTAGTAGAGGTTGGGTGACTATCTTCTAAGTATGTGATGCAGTGGTTCCTAGCATTGGATGAAAACTTGAACTGAGTGACAGGTGTTTATAGAGGTTTTACCTAATGACTGATAGACATAGCGCTGATCATATATAAGGATGAGGAGGCCAAGATTAGAACTTGGGCCTTTGATGCTGAAACCCTTTCTCATTTGGTCTGGCTGAGCTGTACTCTACAGCTCCCTGTGGGGAGATTTTGGTTGGAAAGTGACAAAGCTTCCCTCACACATGCCTACTCAAATGTGATTTTAAAAGATCGGTGAACTTGGAAGGTGAATGAACAGCAGTCACAAACAACAGTGTATGGAAATAAGGAGTCTAAGTGGCGGACAGCAAGGGGCCTATACAAGAGGTTAGGGCAGTTGGAGACCCTTCTCCATTTGGGAGACAGAAGAGCAAGTATGAGAGTCAAAGCAGAACACTTGTTTCTAGTCTTTTCTGGAGACTCACAGCAATTTACAAACCAGCACTTTTTAGTCTTCATGGTCAGCTTATGGGGAACTACCACATTTTCCAGATACCCCTTGACAGTTCTGATTTTACCCTGCTCAACACACTTCTATTCAAAAGTAGGCAGTTTTGTGAATTAAAGACCTAAATATCAGATGGGATTCTATAAAACTCCTAGAGGAAAGCATAAACACAACACTCTTTTGACATAAATTGCAGCAATATTTTTTGGATCTGTCTCCTAAAGCAAAGGAAATAAAGGCAAAAATAAGCAAAGGGGACCTAATTAGACTTAAAAGCTTTTGCACAGCAAAGGAAACCATCAACAAAATGAAAAGACAAGGGAGTTCCCTGGTGGTTAAGGTGATTAAGGACTTGGTGTTGTCACTGCCCTGGCTCAGGTTGCATTCTTGGTCCAGAAACTTCCACATGCTGCGGGCATGGCTTGGAAAAAAAGAAAAAGAAAAAGAAAAAAAGATAACCTACTGAATGGGAGAAACTATGTGCAAACGATATGACTGGTAAGTATTAATACCCATCATATATAGACAGGTTCTACAACTCAACATCAAAAAAACCAAACAGTCTGATTAAAAACTGGTCAGGAGAACTGAAGAGACATTTTCCTAAAGTGGAGATGCAGATGGCCAACAGGCAAATAAAAAAGATGCTCAATGTTGCTAATCGTCAGGGAAATGCAAATCAAAACCACAATGAGCTATCACCTCACACATGTCACAATGGCGTCATCAAAGTCTACAAATAACAAGTGCTGGCGGAGAACAATGTGGAGAAAAGGGAACTCTCATGCACCGTTGGTGGGAATGTAAATCGGTGCATTCACTGTGGAAAACAGTGTATGGAGGTTTCTTAAAAAAACTAAAAATGGAACTATCAGATGACCCTGAAGTTCTATTCCCGGGGATAAAAAAATTGAAAACACTAATTTGAAAAGCTAACACATCCCAGCATCCATAACAGTATTATTCATAACTGCTAAGAAATGGAAGCAACCTAAGTGTCCATCGACAAGATGAATGGATTAACAACTTCATACACCACAACTTCTCTATACACACAATGGAACACAGCCATAAAAAGAATGAAATTTCACCATTTGCAGCAACACAGATGGACTTGGAGAGTATTATGCTAAGTGAAATAGGTCAGATGGAGAAAGAAAAATGCTGCATGATATCACCTATATGTAGAATCTAAGAAATACAACAAACTAGTGAATATAACAAAAAAGACTCACAGATGTAGAGAACAAATTAGTGGTTATCAGTGGGGAGAGGGAAGGGGGCGGGGCAAGACAGGGGTACGGAATTAAAAGGTACAAGCTATTAGGTATAAAATAAGCTCCAAGGGGGAGCTCCCATGTGGCTCAGCAGGTTAAGGATCCGGCATTATCACTGCAGTGGCTCAGGTTGCTGCTGTGGCATGGGTTTGATCCCTGACCCAGGAACTTCCAAGTGCTGTGGGTGTGGCAAAAAAAAACAAACAAAAAACAAAAAACAAAAAACCCTACAAGCATCTACCATACAACAGAGGGAATATAGCCAATGTTTTATAACTAGAAATGGAGTATGACCTTTAAAACTTGCGAATCACTGTATCGCATACCTGTAACATATAATATTGTACAGCAACCAGACTTCAATAAATAAATAAATTAAATAAACCAGAAAAAAACCCCAAAAAAGGTAATTTTGAAAAAGGATTCAATCTAAATGTGATTTCACTGAAAACAACCTTTATAAGATCTATCATTATAAAGAAATACACAATTGTGGGGCAAAGTCCTTTGTCAGACAAGTATCAGTTAAACAAAGACATGGGAACCAAGAGAGGTGAAGAGAGTTAACGGGTACTGAGCACACCTTGTGCCAAGATTAGAAAACTGAGGCCAGTTAACTGGGGTCACCCAGCTCGTACACAGAAGAGCTGGGTTTTGATCCCAGGTCTGTGTGGCCACAGGCCCTTGGACCTTTTCCGTTCCACCCTTATTTCCAGGAACCATCGCTCAGGTTCTAATCTGCTCTCGTTTTCTCCATCCTGCCAACCCCCCGAGGTCTTAGTCCCTGCTAGGCTTTCTGCTCCACTTGTCATAAAACTTTTATAGAGGAGAAAGTTACAGCTTTCTGGCTGGAAAGGGGGCTGGAGGAAATGGATGGACCCTGACTGCTGCCTGACTCCCTGCCATCAGGCAGTGGAACCTGCATTGTCAAAAAGGGCTCCCAGCTGTTTAACGCTGCGCTCCAAAAAAAGACTAAACCACTACTGAAGTGGAAATGACACACACTTCATCTCTTTGCAGTGGGGAAGCCATCTGGTGTAGCTTTCTCCCCCATGTGCTAGTGGCCTTTTTACTCAATTGTGCAGGGAATCGGGTTGAGAATTTTCTCAGATCTGAAATCAGTCTTTGGCTAGAAACCATCACTCTTCTGGAGTTTGTGTCTATAGGAGAGGTCATGACCCCAGCGATTTCCAGCTGCCAGCTACCTGGGGACAGCATGGGGCCATGTTTAGTTCTACAACTCGGGGAGGACAGGAACTGAAGGGAAGTTTCACCACAAATGCTCATATCTAATGAAAGATGTATTTATTCGTTCATTTACTTACTCACTGGTTCCAAATATGAACGAACCCTTGTGCACCAAGTGCTGGGGGAAAATAAAGAAATCCAAGCAAATCAAGACATGCGTCCTTTCTACTTTTGAGGGGTTCACATAGTCGTGGGAGTGGGGAGGAAAATGTGTATATCTCATTTGCTCCTGCAGTCAACCCTGAGCCCTGACTATCCGTCAGCTCCTGGCGTCCCAAAGATAAAGAAGACACAGTGCCTGTCCTCGGTATCTCAGTCTCTTAGGGTAGACAGGCCATAACCGTAAGAAATGTGTAGGAGGCATTGGTTTATGGACAGAATCAGGGTGTGACAGGAGCACTGTGGAAGACCATCTTTGTTAGGAAGGTGCCAAGGGGAGGCTTCTCAGGGGAAGTGATGCATTAGGGTCTGAAGGAGTCAGCCAGACGAAAGCGGTAGGGAAATGGGCATTGCAAGTAGAAGGAACTGCAAAGACAAAGCGCAAAGGGGCTCGGAAAGAGCACGAAACGTCTGTGAAAGAAGCCCCAGGAACCTAGTAGTGGCAAAGCAAAGGATGTGTGTTTGTGTGCTAAACAGGAGTTGGGTGGTGAAGAAAAAGGTAGAGAAGAAAGACGGGGCTGATTACAAAGGGTTTTGTGTATGACACTTATTAATTTCAGTCCATCTTAAAAACTCTGAGGAACTGCTGAGAGATTTTTAAGTAGGAGATTCAGGATGACCGGCTCATCCCGGTTTGCCCAGGACTGTCCCAAAGTTGAAAACTCCAAGTCCCACACCTGGGAACCCCTTCAGTCCTGGGCAAACGGAGATGGTTGGTCAAGCAATAGCAGAAGGACAGGAAAGAGCACTGTAGACGCCTCCTGGAAATGCAGTGGAGGAGTTAAGGAGGGAGGGGTAAGACTGCATGAATTGCTTTCATGAAGAAACCATGCATGAATCAAGGCGGTTAGCAGCGAGGGCCAAGAGGAGGGATTGGATCTGAAACAGGAAGTTAGAGACAACTAAATTTAATCACATTTGTACTTGGGTAGGTGGAGGAAAGGTGGAGGAGGAAAGGACAGAATCTAAGCTGAATCCCTGTTTTCTGATTTGTTGATCAAATAGCATCAGGAGATTTTTTTTTTTAAGCTACACAATGTGCAGAAAAGGAAAGTAAATTATATCTATGACGCTCCTTCAATGACTAGGCATCATCCTGAGTGCTTTAAAGTATCTCATTAATATGCATAACAAGTATGACCTAGGAGAATGGTAATTCTCCTCCAGGGTACAGATGAGGAAACAGGGCTCAGAAAGCCTAAGTCACCTGTTTAAGGTCACACAGCACTGGCATTCCCAAACGTCTCGCCCAAGGTCTTCTGCTCTTTCAATACCCCACCCTCGCAACAATCCCCCTGAAGGGCAGGGCAGGGCAGAAGGAGTGGTAATTGAGCTGAGCCTTGCTAGAAGATGCTATTTATCCAAATGGAAAATGAGAAAGAAGAGAATAGCATGGGCTGTCTTTGGCTCTGTTGTCTCTGTGGGAAAGTAAATAAATACACATGCATGTCAGAATGAATTATTCTTGAACTTTTTATGCATAACACATACAAGGATGACAAGATGCTATCTCTTATCTTGCCCAGCTCAATGCATCTCAATTGCCCAAGTGAAATAAACAAAAATAAACTGAATGATGCTTTCTTCCTATCTTCCAGTTTGCTTGCAAATCCCAATGGCTTGCCAATATTTCCCAATACAGAGATGGGTTGTGTTGCCAAGAAATGAAGAAAGGAGATCTTTGCAAGTAGAGACCACCACACCCTTCCTTTCAGGAGGTCTTTTGTTTCAGGACAATGAACTGGGGGTGAAAGTGCTGCAATCTTGTAGATGTAATTAAAATGGAAGTGACTTCCCTCTTCCTCAGTGATTCAAGTCACTGAAATTAATCATCACTGGGCCAGGCTAGCCGGCTGCCACGGTTTCTATAGGAAATGCATCTCAAGGTGTCCGCGGCAACAGCTGCAATTAAAATCTATTGAGTGGTGGGATAAAATGAACCAGACACTTGCCACAATAGCAGAGGCACTGGATAAAAGAGAGATGTGTAATTAACAGATAACTTGAAATGGGGCTGGGGCGCTTCATGGAGATTGACACTAGTGCTTTTTTTTTTTTTAACAGGAACCCATCTGATGGTGAAATTGCCTTATCAACTCTAGTTGTGATTTATTTAGGCATTTATTGTGTTTATTATTGACTGCTGGTGGATGATGGTTCAGTCTAAGAAATAACTATTCTCATTTCCTTGAAGGGTATGTACCAGTTGTACATATGTAACAAGGACTAAATCAAGCAGGCTGGTTTCATTTGTTTTCCCACCTGTGGAGTGGGCATGGGGATCGGTTGTAAGATGAGACCAAGTTTATGTTGTTTCTAACTTCTAAAGCCTCATTAATTGAAAAATTGTATGAAGAACACAGCAACCTATGAGAACAAATGACTTTTTCCCAGTCACTTGAGACCAAAGTAATGTGTGTGTTTTAAGACTGTGTAGTGAAGAAAGTCAGAGATTCCTCCATGTAAATTCCCTTTATATGACAATTACCTTGAAAGGGAAGAAGAAACAAGTATCTCAAACTCTGACATACTTTTGGAATTCTTACCTATGTCAGGAATAGGTTTGATTGCATATTGGAAGCCTCAAATATCATAGCTTAAAACAAGAATAAAAGTTTATTTTCCTCTTATGTAAAAAAGTTTGTAGATATGCAAAAAAAAAAAAAAAATTGTAGGTAAAGAGTCCAAAGAACAAAAAGGGACCTTTTCTCTCCTTTTAAATATTCATCCAGGAAGTTGCACACATTCTTATGGCTCATTGGTCAGAACTTAGTTTCAAGGGAATCTGGGAAATGTAGTCCTTTTTCTGGGAAGCCATGAATCCAGCTAACAATGAATATTCTGATACTAAAGGTACCGACCTTAGACAATGGGGAACACATTAGGTTACTTGATAGTGGCAGTTTAAACTTATCCATGGGCTTTCTCTGAGTTTCCGTGTTTCAGTACAACCAGTAAGTCCTTCTTGGGTGACAGTTACTTTAGTGAACAAAGCTGTTTCCAGCGTTAATGGTTAACAGTGGCTCTCCTGCCCTGTCCACTCAACCCCAAGTGTGCCAGGTGGAATGCTGACATTTTTTTTTTTTTTTTTTTTGGCCTCGCCCACGGCATGTGGATGTTTCTGGGATTGAAATCCTGCCACAGCAGTGATCCGAGCCACTGCAGTGCCAACACTGGATACTTGATCCTTAATTTCAATGAAGTTTTTCCAAAAGTCATGCTGTTCAGTCCTAACCAGTGATTGTCAAATGCCTAGAGGGTTTGTTACCGCTGTTGTGTGTCGGGGCTGAGTTCCTGGGAAACAGCTCCTTCCCAGTCCGAAGGGTTTGAAGGCACAAGCCCCCCCCGTAAACAACGGGGCATTTGTGCTGGGAAAGGAGACTTTAGGGGTGTGGTTGCTAAGGAGGCAGAGGGAATTGGGGAACCCCTTTCTCAGGACTAAATACAGAGGGCAACAGCTCAAGGGAGCATTTGGTTCCCATCACAGCATGGCATGAAGAGCGGTAGCTCAGGAACCGGAATTCTAATAGATTGTTTCTGGATTCTTTGTTGTTTTTCTTCCTACATGTGTTTTTCTTTTACCCTCTGTCACCATAGTGATCAAAGTTAAAAATCCTTAAATCACAAAGAGCTTACAAGGATGTCTTCAGGATCAATGAGTAAAGCGGGGGCTTAGGATGACAGAACCCTGCCCTTTGCCAGGTTTGGGGACAGAGGGGAGAATTTCGAGGACTGGAGGAAAGGGGAGTGTTAACTCCTCAAGGAGAGGAAGGGCTGAGTTTAAAGAAGCTGACTAGAGAAAAAAAAAGGGGGGGGGGAATGGCAGCATGGGGAGCTGGCCTCAATCCACATGGGCTACAACAGAAGGGACTCAACACTAATTCCCAAGATCCGTGATGAGGGATGCAGTCAGTGCAAACGTGGCTTCTGAATGCTCATGGCCTGGACTTGAATGCTGCATCTACCTTTAGGATAAGCCTTTGGGCAAGTCACTGCACTCCTCCGAGTCTCATTTTCCTCAAGTATAAAAAGATGACAATAATAGTACACTGTAATAGGATTGGGAAGATTCAGTAGCACACCCGAAGTTCACTGTCATTATTAAATTTAGGCAATACTACAGATTGGTGAAAAAGCTATTTTCAGCTATCCTGGAATTAGGCTAATAAATGTGAGAGTTGGTGGAAAGGAAGGTGACTTCAAATAGACAGATCCAACCCAAGCCTCAACAAAGTGAGCTGTACTCATTAGCAGTCCTGTAGACACTTTCTTGACTATCTGCCACAGAAGCTCCTTACGGGGCTAACCAATGCCTGTCACTCCCTCTGTAGTAAGTACCGACGGAGCCCACGGCCTGCTGAGTGTGCCAGAGCTACGCTGTTCTTGACTAGGGCAGCACCCTTCCGCTCCTGCAGTAGAGCTGCACGCTTATTAAGTGTAGGTTGTGTTTGTTTCCAAACCTCCTTATACCACTTATTCTTGTATTTACGTAATGGAGCTAATTTTTGAAATTGATGAGAAATGAGTGAGAAAAGGAAGATGTTATTTTATGACTGCTTTGAAAGACAAGTTGCTAATAATACTGTATAATTACGTGAAAGCAAGATTACTGTCAAAGATCACGGGGAAGGTTGTAAAATCAAGGGATTCTGCACTTGGATGGCTTGCGAGTATCTGTAAGTACTAGATTCACTTCCTTAAGGCTGAAACTGGAAATCATGGCTGATGAATTCTTGGACTGATGTATTCCTTTCCTTTTTTTTTTTTTTTTTTTTGGTCACACCCCTGGCACGTGGAAGTTTCTAAGCCAGGAGTCAAACCCACACCACAGTAAAGACCTGAGCCACTGCAATGACAACACCGACTTCTTAACCCGTTGTGCCACTGAAATGATTTATCTTTGTGACTGAAGCAAAACTCATATGCCATGGTTTAAGTTAAAATAGTTCACATATTCATCTTAAAATTTTATAATTCCCTGCTTTAACACAGTCTGTTTTAGATTATAGTCATCAACTTCTGCTTCTAAGTTGGATGGGTCGGCACTTGCCACATCAGACATTCCTATCTATGCACTGGTTGGTGATCAATACATAGCCAACATAGTCCATTCTACATATTCAGCAAGATATTTTTTATTTTACTATAAGTCATTTTCAAAGTCATCAAGAGAATCTTTGATACTTTCTGATTCAGGTCTAATGTCGCAAACATTGAAAAAAAGTGGCAGACTTTCACAACATTTTAGAAGAATCGATCAGAGGTCCTACTAGGTGACTACTATAAAACATTATTTATTTTAAACCCATAGAGGGGTTTAAAAAATTTTTAAGAATTTGACTAGTTGGAAAAATCAAAACCCAATTCTCTTTGCACCTATCATTATACCTTTAGCAAATCTGTCCCCACATATTCTGGGCATCAATAAGCCAGGAATCAAAGCCCTAAGACAGTTAGATTGAGTTCAAACTAGGCAGTTCCTTTGTAGTGAGTTTAGGTGAGAGAGACACTGGACACAGAAAAAGGGTGCTTTGATGCACAGGAGAGAAACACTAATCCAGAGGAAAGTCTGCCGATCAAAATGCCAGTGAGCAGAGTGTTATAAGCCCTCTTCCATGAGATGAATTTTGTCAAGACACTCTGGTGTAACACTGTATTTTCCAATATAAGTAAGGCATGGAAACAAGGCAGCCATAGCTTATGTAACAAATGTAACTTTAGAGGGAGTTTTGAACAACTGCAGATGGAAAGACATAGTATTATTAACTTCCCACACTTAGCACATTAGTACTGATATCAGAGAGCAAGACTGGGTCAAAGACGAAAAGGTCAGAAGGATGTCAGAGACACAGCTTATGCTGGAGAGATGAACCCAAATGCTTCAAGAAGGGATTCTAGGTTCACCTCCAACTGTGATGAACTAACTTGTATCATACCAACGACCTGCCAAGAACAACTAGGAAAGATGGACAAAACACAACCAAACAACTGGGAGAGCTCTCAAGGCAGCCAGGCCTGGAAGGCCAAGGTCCTGGAGAGAAGGGAAATGCACAGAAGCGAGTCAGATATTCCGAGCTGCTTTTTCCCTCCAAGCACTGGCTTTTTCATCAGCCATGGAAGGCTAAGAGGCTGAGATGCCGAGCACAGCTTTTGGCAGTCTCAGAGGAGTGGGAAGAAAAAGACGACTTGAGCCAAGATCCTGAGGAGAAAGGAAGGACAGAGCAGGGAGCCCCACACTGCCTTCCTTCTGTGGCAGTTGCTGATGTGTAAGAGTCACAGGACAGAAAGCCTGCAAGTCAGAGGAGAAGTGAGTAGCTAAGAGGTTGAACAGAGTCTTCGGCAGTCTCATATTTTGAGAAGATTCAAATTGGAAGTCAGAGACCGGGAGAAGACACTAAGCTCCCCTGGCTTTCAGTGAGGCCCTCAAGAAGAGCTGGGTGCTTGGAGTTGGGGTGAACCATAAAAAAAGTAGCTCTCCCAAAGACTGAACTTCACCTTCACAACTGTCCGACTTAAGATCTGATTGAAGCAGTCTGCCCTACTCTCACTGCCTGCTGGAAGAAGTAAATTTGCGAAGGAAGGTCATGTCCTCTAGAGCCTCTACAGCTTTTCCCACACAATGCCTGGCATTTGATACAAAATTACCAGACATACAATGAACTTGGGCCAAGGAAAAAGAGCCCATGGACTCAGAACTACAAGTGATCCAGATACTGTAGTCATCGAACCTGGATTTAAACAAAAGTGGTGATTAGTATGTTCCAAGAGGCAGAAAGCACAAAGGGGAATTTTGGCCACAAAATGAAATCGGTAAAAAAAGGAATCAAGTGAAAATTCTAGAACTGACAAATATAGCTGGAAATAAGAAGGAACAGGTTTACAAGTAGTAGGTTAGCCCAGCAGAAGAGAGGATTAGGGAGTAACCAGACTGAAGTATGGAAGGAAAAATGATGGAGAATATGGAAGAAAAGTGTAAGAAACGTATGAGAAATGACAGCAAAATTTAACATGTAAGTAAGTGGAGTCTTAGATAAAGAGAGGGAAAATCTGGATAGAACCAATCTTTGAAAAGATATTGGCCAGAATTTTCCCCAACTGACAAAAGATATCAAGCTATGGATTTAAGAAGTGCTACAAACCCCCCTAAAGAATAAATTAAATAAATACAAACAAAACCACATCCTATAGTGAACTGCTTACACTGTTTTTACTCAGCACATAGCACAACTGCTGGAAACCTGAGACAAAGACGACATCTTAAATGCAGCCATTGAAAAAGACATGTTTCTCCATAAAAGCAAAGTCAGACTGACACGTGACTTCTCAAGGAAATGGTGGAAGTTCAAGGCAGAGGAACCATGCCTTTTAAATACCAAAAGAAAATAACTGACGACTTCCTTTAAAAAAAAAAATAACCTTCAAAAATGAAGGCGAAATAAAGACATTTCCAGACAAACACAAACTAAGAGAACGTTTGCCTGCAAATTCTCCCTCAAGGCAATGCTAAAGGAATTCTTCACGTGTAAGGAAATGGTCCCCAAAAGGAAACGGAGATGCAAAAAAGAAGGAAGAGCAACAGAAAGGGTTAATATAGGGGAGCTGCTCGGTGAATATTGACTGTACAAAGCCATATGAATAATGCCTTGTGCAGGGCTAAATATATGCAACATTTCATTATTTGGCACAATAATACTCAAGGATCATCAGGGTGAGAGGCATTCAAGTGTTTCAAGAAATCTGGATTGTCCCTGAAGTAGTGAAAGTATGTTAGACGCTAATATATGAGACCCCAGGATGTCAAGATGCACGTTGTAAAGAATGCAAAATCTCCATGGGGGCGGTGATAACAAAATAAAGCCCTAATCCAGACACCAGACTTAGACATCTGCCCCCACTGCGCTGTCTTAGGCCTCAATTGGAAGACTTTGGAGTTAACCTCAGACCCACTTCCTTGTCTTAGAATTGTACTATATATATACACATTTGCTCAAGTTTGGGGTCATTGATCTGCATGCAGATAATTCAAAGGGGGTGAGTTTTAGATGATTAGCAAGCCCATGTGAGAAAGAAAATTCTTTGGCCACTGGTATAGAGGAAAACCTCATTTTGCCTATAGCAATATATATAGTTGCTCAAGTTTGGGGTCACTGATCTGCATGCAGGTAATTCAAAGGGGTGAGTTTTAGATGATTAGCAAACCCATTTGAGAAAGAAAATTCCCTGGCCATCAGTATAGAGGAAAACCTCATTTTGCTTATTTTATTCACTTATTTTTTGCTTTTTAGGGTCACACCTGTGGCATATGGAAGTTCCCAGGCTAGGGGTCGAATCGGAGCTACAGCTGTCAGCTTATACCACAGCCACAGCAACACGGGATCCGAGCCGTGTCTGCGACCTACACCGCAGCTAGCAGCAACGCCGGATCATTAACCCACTGAGTGAAGCCAGGGATTGAATCCGCACCTTCATGGATACTAGTCAGATTGGTTTCCACTGCGCCACAGTGGGAACTCCGAAAACCTCATTTGGAAAGCCCCAATCATGTTTGTGGTCATGATCCCAGCTCATCAGCCAGATGAGCACACCCTTTATATTTGCACCGATTCTTGAATATATTCTGCAGAGAGTTCTTTGCATTTTTTAAAAATTAATTTTGCTCCAGATAACACATGCATATGTCAGTGCTTATTAGTGTAATGTAAGCAGCTATGACATCTTATGAAATTCTTAGTCTCCACACCAAGCAAATAATCACTCCTTCTCTAATCCCCCTCATATGCAAACATCCCAATAACAATCCGATGTGTTTTGATGCATTTAAAGGCTCTTTTGGAAAAAGATCCCAGTTCCTCCAGTCCTTCCCCAGAGGGCTGCCCTCAGGAGCTGCAGTTACCAGTGAACAGGCTGCCTCTAACACGCGTGGATCGATGCCCTTTGAGACAGCATGGCTTGCCAGTTAATAGACTTTTGATTTTCTTTAGTCATTGACTAATGAAGTAGTAATTTTGCTTTTGAATGGGAAGATAAATTAAGAATTTACTGTAACTGGAGCCTACTGGGAAACGGGCTGTAGTTTGGAGAACTGGTGGTAACTCTGAAGACAGAGAAGTCAGATGGCCAGCTTTGCTTAAAGCATTCTTTCTGTCAGGGCTAAAGTGTTCAGCTTAATTCAACAGACTCACTTATCATATGAACTGTATGTAAAGAGAAGAGGAACAGGTGGGACTGGGGACAGCCTGGCTCAGACAGATGCCTACCTTGTGTCAGTTCTTCCAGAGGTGTGTGCGGACACCAGAACACAAGGCAGGGAGGAGGCCAGCGTGGGATACAAAATACTCTGGAAGATTCGAGGAGGCAGAAGCAACAGGCATTTGGACGGATCAGGAAAGGCTAAGTGGGATGTGGAAGGCTGAGGTGGAAATGAAAGCTCTTCTAGGGATGGAGCGTCAACACGAGGAAAAGCAAAGAGCCAGCAAAAAGGAAAGAACTCACATTCCGCTGCTACTGATTCTTAGCTGTGTGACCTTATGCTAGTTACCTAACTTCTCTGGGCTTTAGTTTTCTCAACTGGAAAATGAAATCAATAATAACCACCTTTGCAGAGTTGCTGTGAAGCTTCACTGAAATCAGTGAGTCGGTAAAGAATCTATCATAGCACCTTGTACATGACAGACGCTCGGTAAAGGGAGGCTATGAGCCAAATGAGGTTGAAAAATGGTAGCAAGATTTTGAATGAATCACCTTCCTTCGTTCCTTCCTTACATCTTCCTCTTCTGAGAATACGCACCGCTTTTCTGGGTTTTCTGTCTATCCAAACTCTGAGTCCCTGAGCTCTTGCGGGCTGAGACCTGTGGCTTGTGTACCTGTGCCCATAGCAGGTGCACAGAAAAGCTTCTGGAAAGAATGAGTGAATGAACATGTCTGTCCTACTTCATCTCCCAGTGCTCTCCCATCACTTAGAGTTTCATGAAGGTATTTCACGCCTCTGAGCAGCCTTGTGGGCCTTTCCCTTTTGTCTACCCAGCAAGCTCTCTTCATCCTTCAAAATTCAGATCACGGTTTTGTTGAGGTCCTTCATTCAAAGCCGAATTGGACAGAACAGACACTTTCTCCTTAGCACGCTCAGTACAGATGATAGCTCTTATCATAATGTGCAGCTCATCAACTTAAAATTGCTTGTTGTCCCCTCTGTCTCCCTCAGACCTTGCAAACCTAATGGCTACTCAGTGTCAAGGGGACATAACGTCACCAAGTGGAGGCAAAATCTGAGAAGGCAGCAGAGTATCTGTCCGTGAGATGGGGCTCCTGTTTCTTCTTTTGTTTATCTGTTTCTACCCTAAGGAAAACCCTGTATGCTTACATAGTCACAGAGCAATTGGAAGCATGACTTTTGGTTTTATAATTTCTGTAGCTAAGTTCATATGCTATGAAGTTGCAGAGATAATTTAATTTCTTTCCTTATCTCTTAAGGATTTTAAGTTGTTACGTGGGGGTAGAGAGCGCATTGTCACCCGAAGGGATGACATGGGGGGTCTTCCACATAGGGGCTTATTCCTTTCCGGGTCTCAGTGCCTTGCACACAATAGGTGCTTAATAATGGCTTGATGAATGAAGGAATACCCTTGTCTCTGGTCACTTCCTTCCCAGAAACCTCAACGGCTGCCCTGTTCCTCCTGGTCTATATATAACCTCGACCACCTGTTATTCAAGTTTGTTCAAGAGACGATGTAATCTCTCTTTTCAGGCCCCTCCATCCCCCCTTATGCCACACACCTCTCACTGCAGGCAAGGTGGGCACCCAGGCAGTGGCTCTTTGCTCCCTGGGGGGCATGCTTAGCAGGCTGGAGAACTGACTTGCGTGGGGAACACCTTCAGGATGAGAGAGCTGAAAAACTGAATGGGCAGGAGGACAGACCACAGACGCTCCGACCAGAATGGGGAAACGAACAAGGCTTTCTCAAAACAGACACGAAGACCAGATGCAGAGCTGGCGGGGGACAAGGGGCAGGCACGGGCTGCATCTCAAACACGTTCAGGTATGGCTCCATCCTCACACAGAGGAAGAGACCACAAAAACCACTATCCTGGTCCTGGTGGTCCAGCAAGAACAAGACTAGACAGACGCTGACATTTTTTGAACATCGAAACGCCGAGTTTAGTGCTGTTCATGAAATCTCAGCATCTGGGGCAGGGGAAGGCTCTGCTCTGTGCTCCCTGGGTGCCTTGGACTTGACTTTTCTGGCCCAAGTTGTGCTGTGTTGTAATTACCTATTTCTATGCCAGTCTTTCCCAAGAGATCATGAGCCTTTTAAGGATCTTTTAAATACGGTGTTTGACATATGAATGAATGAATGGATTGAATGGATGAAGTCTATACAGTGAACACTTTTTTTTTTTTTTTTACCACTAGATGGCAAATGCACTCTAACCTGTCTCAGACAGAGTCTGGTGCAAACCAGATACATAACAACGAGATGAAATTTCGAGGGACTCCTATGCTTTCTCTCTTTTAGCAGAGAACAGAGAAAGCACCAGAGAGAAGCTGGGAGCCTGGGGTGCTGATCTGTGCTGCCCTTAACGTATGGGCAAGTCACGTATATTTTCCAAGGCTCAGTCTTATTTTTAAAAGACCCATTGACTGTGGTAACTTCAGATAAACATTTATTAGCATCTCTGATATCCCAGACCCTGACTCAAGTACAGGGGGTAAAGAGATGACTGAGGAAAACTTCTTGCCTCTGAAACAATGTTTCACAACTCTTATAAAAGCCCAGTTTGTGGTCATTTAAAAAATAGCTGTTGCAGACTGCATTCAAGTTCTGATTTTTTTGTTGTTGTTATTCGAATTTTGAATGTTGTTAAATTGCTATTTCTAATGCTTATTCTTTTTTTTTTTTCTTCTGGCCACACCCATGGCATACGGAAGTTCCCGGGCCAGGGACTAAATCCAAGCTGCAGCTGTGACCTATGCTGCAGCTGCGGCAATTCTGGATCCTTAACCCACTGCGCCAAGCTGGGGCTTGAACTGGCACAACCACAGAGACAAGGCGGAGCATTAACCTGCTGTATCACAGCAGGAACTCCTCTAACCGCTTTTTTTTTTTTCCTGCTTTTTAGAGCCAGACCTGCAGCATATGGAAGTTCCCAGGCTAGGGGTCGAATCTGAGTTACAGCTGCTGGCCTACACCACAGCTACAGCAATGTGGGATCCAAGATGCATCTGCAACCTATACCACAGCTCACAGTAACGCCAGATCGTTAACCCACTGAGCAAGGCCAGGGATCAAACCCGCATCCTCATGGATCTTAGTTGGGTTTGTTAACCGCTGAGCCACAAAAGGAACTCCTAAATGCTTATTCTTTTTTTAAAAAATTTATTAATTTATTACTCAGTGAATTTTATTACACTTATAGCTGTACAATGATCATCACAACCCGATTTTATAGCATTTCCATCCCAAACCCCGAGTGCATCTTCCCACCCCCCAACTTGTCTCATTTGGAAACTGTACGTTTTTCAAAGTCTGTGTCAGTACCTGTTCTGCAAAGCTCGTTGTGTCCTTTTTTAAGGTTCCACATGTAAGTGATAGCATATGATGATGGTGTCTCACTGTCTGACTAATTTCACTTAGCATGCTAGGTCCATCTATGTTGTTGCAAATGCTGTTATTTCTTTCCTTTTAATGGATGAGTAATATTCCATTGTGTATATGTACCATATCTTTTTTTTTTTTTGTACCACATCGTCTTTATCCACTTCTCTGTTGATGGAAATTTAGGTTGTTTCCATGTCTTGGCTATTGTATATAGTGCTGCAATGAACACTGGAGTACATATATGTTTTCAAGTTATGGTTTTCTCTGGATAGATGCCCAGGAGTGGGATTGCTAGATCAAATGATAATTCTATTTTTAGTTTTCTGAGGAATCTCCATACTGTTTTCCACAGTGGTTGTACCAATTTACATTCTCACCAACAGTGTCTTGGCTTGGAAGAATCAATATTATCAAAATGACTATCTTACCCAAGGCAATCAACAGATTCAATGAATCCATATCAAATTACTAAGGACATTTTTCACAGAACTAGAACAAAATATCTTAAAGTTTGTTTAGAAGCACAGAAGACCCAGAATAGCCAGTCATCCTGAGAAAGAAAAATGGAGATGAAGGAATCAGGCTCCTGACTTCAGATTATATTACAAAGCTACAGTCAACTAAACCATATGGTACTGGCATAAAGACAAGTAGAAATCAGTGGAACAGGGTAGAAAGCCCAGAATCAAACACACCTATCGTCAACTAATCTATGACAAAGGAGTCAAGAATATACAATGGAGAAAAGACAGCCCCTTCAATAAGCGGTCCTGGGGAAACTGGACAGCCACATGTAAAAGAATGAAATTAGAACACTTCCTAACACCATACACAAAAATAAACTCAAAATGGATTAAAGACCTAGATATAAGGCCAGATACTATAAAACTCTTAGAGGAAAACATAGGTAAACACTCTCCAACATAAACCACAGCAATATCTTCTCAGATCTACCCTCTAGAGTAATTCAATAAAAAATAAATAAACAAATCTGACCTAATTAAACTTAAAGGTTTCTGCACAGCAAAGGAAACCCTAAACAAAAACAAAAGACAACCCACAGAAAGGGAGAAAATATTTGCAGATGAAATGACTGACAAGGGATTAATCTCCAAAATTTATAAACACCTCCTGCAGCTCAATACCAAAAAAAAAAAAAAAAAAATCACAAACAACCACATCAAAAAATGGGCAGAAGATCTAAACAGACATACAGATGGCCAAAAAAACACATGGAAAGATGTTCAACATCACTAAATAATTAGAAATGCAAAGCAAAACCACCATGAGGTACCACCTTATACTGGCCAAAATGGCCATCATCAAAAAGTCTACAAACAATAAATGCTGGAGACGATGACGAGAAAAGGGAACCTATTGCTTATTCTTAACTTAGTGCATGGTTGCAAATGGCCTGTAAACAGGATCCCATTGTCAGGGCACACTCTAAGGAAGGAGGGATTACACTGGCAGGGGACTCAGGCCCATGAACGTGGAACAATCCAGAGACAAGGTCCCCTCTTCTGCAGGGTATTAAACACTTAAATCATGCAGGACCACTCCCTGGAAGTTTTGGAGGTGAAGATGGAGCGGTTGTGATCACTTCTGGAGCCTTTCTGGAGGAAGTCCTGGCCAGTCCTCTCTGATCACCACCCCCCCTTTTCTTTGTCTTTTTAGGGCTGCACCTGTGGCATAGGGCAGTTTCCAGGCTAGGGGTTGAATTGGAGCTGTAGCTGTCAGCCACAGCCACAGCAACACTGGATCCAAGCCATATCTGTGACCTACACCACAGCTTACAGAAATGCCAGATCCTTAATCCACTGATCTAGGCCAGGGATCGAACCTGCATCCTCATGGATGGGTTTGTAGTCCACTGAGCCACAATGGGAACCCCCCTCTCTGGTCTTTTTAAGACATCAGGCCCTCCCAGGCATGTGGCTGCCCACCTACCAGAGAGGGCTTTGGGCAGTTTTCAGCCCTTCCCACACTGTCTGGCTTATAGGGTCTTCTTGTTTGTGGTCTCACCCCTCAGACCTAAGGCCAAGCACTGACTCTGACCTTTGCTTTTATCCTTGGCCATGACTCATTCTTTTTTGAGTTAATTGCTCTTGGCCACCAAGATTATAAATCTCTACCTCTGGCCTAGCCCGGTCCTTGGGACCATATCCTCAGGGCGGTTTCAGGCATATTGGTTTCACGTTGGCCTGATGCCATGACAAGCTCTGTTGGTCACCAGAATGAGAACCATCCACCAAGAACACACAATGTACTTTCTCATGTGGTGTCTTTCAAAGATTCCTAAGCTTGAGTGTTTGTTTATTTCAACTATAAAATAATCACTTTTTTTGAGTAGATATTGCAAAGACATGGTACAACATTCAAAAGGCACCAGAGGCAATATAATGAAAGGTTCCCCTTCCATTCCCATTTCACAGTCTCTGTTTCCTACCCCAGAGGCAACCATTATTCATATTCTTACATATCTTTCAGGAGATGCAAAGGTGTATCTTTAGTGATACACAGAGGAGTACACTATAAATACTCTGCTGTACTTTTTTCCCCTTCTTTATGATTTTTATTTTTTCCATTACAGTTGATTTACAGTGTTCTGTCAATTTCTGATATGCAGAAAAGTGACCCAGTCATATACACGCGCACACACACACACACACACACACACATATGTGTATGTATATTCTTTTTTTCACATTATCCTCATCATGTTTCATCACAAGTGACTGGATATAGTTCCCTGTGCTATACAGCAGCATCTCATTGCTTATCCACTCCAAATTCAACAGTTTGCATCTATTGACCCCAGATTCCCAGTCCATCCTACGCCCTCCCCACTTCCCCTTGGCAACCACAAGTCTGTTCTCCAAGTCCATGAGTTTCTTTTCCGTGGAAAGGTTCATTTGTGCCTTATATTAGATTCTGGATATAAGTGATATCATATGGTATTTGTCTTTCTGACTTACTTCACTTAGTATGAGAGTCTCTAGTTCCATCCATCTTGCTGCAAATGGCCTGATTTTGTTCTTTTTCATGGCTGAGTAGTATTCCACTGTATATCTATACACATCTTCTTAATCCATTCATCTGTTGACGGACATTTAGGTTGCTGCCATGTCTCGGCTATTGTGAACAGTGCTACAATGAACATATGGGTGCATGTGTCTTTTTCAAGGAAAGTTTTGTCCGGATATATGCCCAAGACTGGCACTGATGGGTCATATGGTAGTTCTATATTTAGTTTGCTGAGATAGCTCCATACTGTTTTCCACAGTGGTTGTACCAATCTACATTCCCACTAACAGTGTAGGAGGATTCCCTTTTCTCTACACCCTCTCTAGCATTTGTTATTTGTTGACTTGTTAATGACGGCTATTCTGACAGGTATGAGGTGGTACCTCATAGTAGCTTTGATTTGCATTTCTCTAATAATCAGTGATGCTGAGGATTTTTTCATGTGCTTAATGGCCATTTGCATTTTCTTTTTAAATTAAATGATATGTCTTGGCAATGTTTAATCTCAAATTCTCATTTTTATTTAACTGACCCCCTGTTAATGAACATTTAGGTTTTTCCCAGTCTTTCTGTTGTAAACGATGTTCAGTAAATAGCATGTGCCAACGTGTAAGTATATCTGTGTATGTAAGTTTACGGATAGGAACTACGAGTTAGAGAACTGTGCCCTCCACAAAGCTACACCAGTAAGCACTGCAACGATTAGCATATCACAGTGCCTGTTTTTCTACACCTCTTTCAACATATGGTTATCAAAAGCCTAATAGATCAAAAATTATAGCTCTGTGGAATGAATTTGCATTTCCATAATTGTAAATGAGGTTGAGCATATTTTAAAATATATGAAAGCCACTTGATTTCCTTTTCTGAAAAATGTCTGTGTTCTGACATTTAAAAATTGGCTTATTGGTCTTATAAAAACTGACCCATAAGAGCTCCTTATAAATTAAAGAAACTAGCCCTTTGTTTATTGTATGGGCTATAAATATTTGTCTTTTGTCATTAAAATGTTTAAATATTTTCCACGTTTATGTTTTTAGGGAGTCCCCATTGTGGCACAGTGGAAATGAATCTGACTAGTAGCCATGAGGATGTGGGTTCAATCCCTGGCCTTGCTCAGTGGATTAGGGATCCGGTGTTGCCGTGAGCTGTACTGTAGGTCACAGATGAGGCTCAGATCCTGAGTTCTCTGGCCGTGGTGTAGGCCAGCAACTGTAGCTCTGATTGGCCCCTAACCTGGGAACTTCCATATGCCATGGGTGCAGCCATAAAAAGAAAAAAAATTTTAAAAAATTAAAAAAAATTTTAAGTTTTGTTTGGGTTTATGCCCAGGAGTGGGATTGCTGAATCATATGGCAACTCTATTTTTAGTTTTTTGAGGAACTTCCATGCTGTTTTCTATAATGACTGCACCAATTACATTCCTACCAACAGTATAAGAGGATTCCCTTTTCTCCACATCCTCCCCAACATTTGTTATTTGTAGACTTTTTAATGTTGGCCATTTTGACTGGTGTGAGGTGGTACTTCATTGCAGTTTTTTTACTTACATTTCTCTAATAACTAGCAATGATTAGCATTTTTTCATCTGCATGTCTTCTTTGGAGAAATGTCTATTTAGGTCTTCTTTTTTTTGGGGGGGGGGGACCGCACCTGTGGCATGTGGAGGTTCCCAGACTAGGGGTCCAATTGGAGCTACAGCCTTCTGCCTAACCCACAGCCACAGCAACACCAGATCCAAGCAGCGTCTGTGACCTACACCACAGCTCATGGCAACGCCAGATCCTCAACCCACTGAGCAAGGCCAGGGACTGAACCTGCAACCTCATGGTTCCTAGTTGGATTTGTTTCCACTGCACCACGAAAGGAACTCCCAAGGTCTTCTGTTTTTTGATTGGGTTTTTTTGTTATTGAATTGCATGAGCTAATTATATATTTTGGAAATTAAGCCCTTGGTGGTTGCATCGTTTGCAAAGATTTTCTTTCTTTCTTTTTTTTTTTCCCGAAAGAAAGGAATCTGTTGATTGGCTATAGTTTAGAACTTAGTTGGCTTAGAGCTTAGTTGATGATCTGTGATTGGTTGTTCTTAGGTTTTATCTTTTTTATTTTTTATTTTTTTAATTTTTTTTGTCTTTTTGCCTTTTCTAGCTGCACCCGCGGTATATGGAGGTTCCCAGGCTAGGGGTCTAACAGGAGCTGTAGCTGCCGGCCTACACCAAAGCCACAGCAACGTGGGATCCAAACCGCGTCTGCAACCTACACCACAGCTCACGGCAATGCTGGATCCTTAACCTACTGAGCAAGGCCAGGGATCGAACCCACAACCTCATGGTTCCTAGTCGGATTCATTAACCACTGAGCCATGACGGGAACTTCTGCAAAGATTTTCTTTTAGTCCATAGGCTGTCTTTTCATTTTGTATCTTTTTTTTTCTTTGCAAAAGCTTATAAGTTTGATTAGGTCCTACCTGTTTACTTTTGCTTTTATTTCTATTACTTTGGAAGACTGACCTAAGAAAACACTGGTATGATTTATGTCAGATAACAGTTTGCTTATGTTCTCTTCTAGGAGTTTTATGGAATGCCATGTTTAAGTCTTTAAGCCATTTTGAGTTTATTTTTGTGTACGGTGTGAGGATGTGTTCTAACTTCATTGATTTATAAGCAGCTGTCCAACTTTCCCAGCACTACTTGCTAAGGAGATTGTCTTTTTCCCATTTCATATTCTAGCCTCCTTTGTCAAAGATTAATTGACTGCACATGTCTGGGTTCATTTCTGGGCCCTCTATTCTGTTCCTTTGATCCATATGTGTGTTTTTGTGCCAATACCATGCTGTTTTGATTACTTTGTGGTATTATCTGATAGCTTTGTGGTATTATCTGATGTCTGGGAGGGTTATGCCTCCTGCTTTGTTATTTTTCCTCAGGATTTTTTGACAATTCTGGGTATTTTATGGTTCCATATAAATTTTAGAATTATTTTTTATAGTTCTGTGAAAAATGACATGGGTAATTTGATAGAGATCACATTAAATCTGTAGATTGCTTTGGGTTTGGGTATATGGCCATTTTAGCAATCCCACTCCAGTGCATATGCTCAGACAAAACTGTAACTCAAAAAGATACATGTACCCCTGTGTTTATAACTGCAGTATTTACAATAGCCAAGACATGGAAACAACCTAAATGTCCACTGACAGATGAATGGATAAAGAAGATGTTCTACACACACACACAGGAATATTACTCAGCCATAAAAAAGAATGAAATAATGCCATTTGCAACAACATGGATGGACCTAGAGATTATCATACTAAGTGAAGGAAGTTGGAAAGAGAAAGACAAATGCCATATAGTATCACTTATATGTGGAATATAAAAGATGACATAAATCAACATATCTACGAAATAGAAATAGACTCAGACATAGAGAATAGACTTGTAGTTGCCAAGGGAAGTGGGCAGGGAAGAACTGGGAGTTCGGGATTAGTAGATACAAACTAGGATACATAGAATGGATAAACAACAAGGTCCACTATATAGCACAGAGAGTTATGTTCAATATCCTATGATAAACCATAATGGAAAAGAATATGGAAAAGATTATATAATATTTCATATGTATAGGTATAACTGTATAACTTTGCTATACAGTAATTAGTACAATATTGTAAATGAATTGTTCAATAAAGTTAAAAAAGTTAGATATAAAAATACCCAAAGAAGCAAAATTTTAAAATACCAAAACAAAAAACCAACCAACCAACAAAACCCCACAAAAAATAAATGTGTGTTGTGCACTATTATATACTCATTAGAATTAGCATATTTTTACTGAAAAAATCAACAATCTCATCTTAAAAAGAGAGGTTTTTAGTTGATCAGTGGTTTCTTTTTACAACCTCTGGGTTTTGTGGCATGCTTGGAAGAGACTTTAGATTATAAAGCCATCCTATCATGTTTTCTTCTAATGCTTTTATATCTTCATTTTTAAATATTTACATCTTCGATATATTTGGGGTTTAAGGATTCAAGTATGGAGCAAATTGTGTTTTTCATGGCTTCCAGTTGTACCATGACTATTTATTTTAAAAAATTCATTTTTCTCCAACTGATAGGAAATTATAGGGATTTTTAAATTAAAAAAAATTTCAGTCTTTTTCTAGGCTTCCTATTACATTCTGTTGATCTGTTTATTCATTTGCTAGTGTCACACAGTTTTATTTAATATAGTTTTGTACTGTAGTTTTTAAATATCTGGTTTGGCTAGTCTTCTTCCCTTACTTCCCCTTCCAATCATTATCATCTTTCAGACATTTTCTTGACTATTAGGTTTTCATTTCCATAGAATCAGCCTATATAATTTTTAAAATTATGTCTTTTGGGGGAAGAACATTAAATTTACAGATTAAGTTTGGAGTATTGCTCTTTTTGCAATATTCACTTTCTTATCAAAGTTTTCTTTGTTTATTTAAACAGCATTCTTTTAAAAAACAACACGTATATGTGCAGACAGTACAAGAGGGCATATGATGAAATGTGAATACATCTTTTGGTTCTGACCCCTACTCTTCCAGTTTGCTCCAGAGACACTGAGTTTCTGTTGTATGTACACAGAAATATTCTATGCACACAAAATTCTTTATGTGCATGTAGTCATTTGACTCTGACCACCTGTTTTTCCCCAGATGGCAGCTAGCTAGAGATACTTTTCTGCTTTTCCCCACATAAGAATATATACCAGGGAGCATTCTCTACCAGTACAACCAGATCTGCCTTGGTCCTTTTTAATAGCTGGATGGTATTTAATCACATGAAAACAGCCAGAATTTTTTTATTATGTCCCTTATTGATAAAATATTGCTTCTTTCCATCTCTTATTTTTATAAACAATGCTGTAATGGCTATCCTTTCTCATATATCTTTGAGTGCGAATATTTCTGACAGTCAAATTCCTAGACACAGAATTATTATGTCAGGGTATAAAGAAAGTGTATGCACTATAGTATAACATACTCAACATTATGTAAATGGTTAAAATGGTTAAGATGGTATTACATTATGTGAGGTTTTTTTTTTTCACCACAATGCAAAAAAGAAAAAGTACCATTTTGATAGAGGTTGCCAAATGGCCTCTAAATCTTGACAATTATTATTTCCCCATTTAAATTTGCCTTCTGTTTGCAATATTTTAGCCCAACTGCTGTAAAAATAGATATCTTGTGAGTTAAATAATCTCAAGTTCTGAATAAAACTGTCCCCTATTTCTTTCATAGAGAGATCCTCAGGAAAATTCCCAGGGATTGATGATGCTCTGATGTAAAACTGTGGAGGTCAGGAATTGCTGCTAAGAGCAGGGCTCTGCCTCCTTCCAGCAAAGGCAGCCTGCGCTAGTGAAATTGACAGACAGACAGACAGACAGACAGACAGACAGAAAGAAAGAAAGAAAGAAAGAAAGAAAGAAACAACAACAAAAAAACCCCCGCAGGCATTGCTGAATCACTTTGGCTGCTTGTCCTACTGTGATTTAGATTTGTTTGAAGATCCAACTGAAAGCAGGCAAGAGATTTCATATGATTGAAATCACACCTTTCAAATGACGTTCTAATTTCTGTATCAAGTGTCTGTGACTGAGAATCTTTATTTAACTCCTTTTCCACCCCCACCCCTAGTATCACTTTGTTTCTGTCAACCACAAGTGCCCACTTACACACACACTCCATGGAGTTAAGTCTTGAATGACAGAAGAGGACGAAGAGGTATGGATGACAACATTAACGTAACCAAAAGAAAACTGGGTACCCCGGGGACCATGCACGGCAGGCTGACAAACCTAAAATCTTTTACCCAATCTGATTCCAGGAAGCCTATAAAAAAAAAGCACTGTAGGTCTTTACTGAATGCATCTTGAAGAGGTAGCAGAGGGTTAATTACAACACACAATGGTCTGAAAAAGTGCTGCTAAAAATCCCCTTTTGATGCCTCTTATTTTAGAAATAAAATTTACTAAAAATCTTCTTTGGACTTTTCTTTCTCTCCTGTATTTCCAGTCCAAATGGCAACTGCTCAAATATGTCTCCTGTCACTTAGAATTCCAACACTGTCCCAGCTTCCAGGCCTTACTTATCCCCTTCCTATTCCTTTTTCCTAGTCTACTTTCTCTAGCAGCTTTTATATAGCACAGTTTACCTCTTCTCTCAATTGCACTCCCACCCAATAAAACTAAAGCATCTTCTTAGAAGGTGGGAGGACAAGGGGATTATAAATTCATCAAATTTAATTTTTTGTTCTAATACTAAGAGAAATAATAGCTTCAAGCCAGACCATGCATGTGTATTATTTCACAACGAACATATGCAGTTTATATTCTCATTATCACAATCAAGCCAGACCATGCATGTGTATTATTTCACAACCAACATATGCAGTTTATATTCTCATTATCACAATTTTGCAAACGAAAAATCTAAGGTTCAGTGAGGTTAGGTGACCTACTCAAGATTAAAGACTTCGGAAGCTTGCCTACTTGCCCTGTACTGTTTTCATGGTTCTTAAGTAAAAATTCCATGCAGTAGGTAAGTGCAAAGCAATGCAAAATCAAATAAGCGGTCTTGACTGTGCACTTGGCCTCCATATCTTTTCTCTGATCTTTGCCTTTCCAGATCCTTATACTTAGATCTAGAGATGGCACCTGGTCTCTTCTCAAAGTCTGAACTAATCTCTAGCCTCAGCATTTCTTGGCCAGTTGGCTTAGCATCTTGGTTTCTGTTGATCTCTTCTCTTCTTTGTGTTAAGCCTCTATTCTCTTTAGGGCTTCTCTCCGACATCCTGCCCTGAATTCTGTCTTTTTTTTTTTTTTTTTTTTTTTTTTGGTTTTTTTTTTTTGTTTTTTTTTTTTTTTTTTTTGGTTTTTTTTCTCCCTTTTCTCCCTGATTTTTTTTTTTTTTTTTTTTTTTTTTTTGGTTTTGGGTTCTATGACTTGGTCTATTTCTTGGTCTATTTCTTGCCAATCCACAGCTTCCCTGAAATATCAATCAATTTACCTTCTACCTTCAATTCCTTTTTGAAATTTTAATTAATTAATTTTTATGGCTGCACCTGCAGTGTATGGAAGTTCCCAGGCTAGGGGTTGAATCGGAGTTGCAGCTGCAGACCTATGCCACGGCAATGCAGGATCTGAGCCATATCCTAGACCTACGCCCCAGCTTGGGGCAACACTGGATCCTTAATCCACTGAGCAAGGCCGGGAATCGAACCTACATCCTCACGGACAGTATAGGGGGTGCTCAGCCTGCTGAGCCACAACGGAACTCCTCAACTCCTCAATTCTTGTGTGTGTGTGTGTGTGTGTGTGTGTGTCTGTGTGTCTGTGTGTATAATCCATTCTATCCACAACCTCTGTATGAAGTGACAGGCTTTAGGGTTCTTTCCGTGGGGATAGCTGCAGATTGGATTAGAAATAGATATCTGACGCCTGGAGCACTCACACATAGACCGTCCAGTGATCACTCTGTCTCTTCAGTGTTTTAACTAAGAGTCACCAATACTGCTCAGGTGCCTATGGGAAGCTAAGGAAGAAAAGTCATAGCGCCACCATCTGGAGCCGTGTGCAACATAAGTAATGAGACAGCAGATCTACTGAGAAAGGATGGTGGAAGAGATTCACTTCGAAGAGCATTAAAGGAGTTCCCGTCGTGGCTCAGCAGAAACGAATCCGACTAGGAACTATAAGGTTGTGGGTTCGATCCCTGGCCTCACTCAGTGGGTTAAGGATCCAGTGTTGTGGTGAGCTGTGGCGTAGGTTGCAGACGCGGCTCAGATCCCACGTTGCTGTGGCTGTGGCGTAGGCCGGCAGCTGTAGCTCCGGTTAGACCCCTAGCCTGGGAACCCTTTTAGGGTGAGGCCCTAAAAGGAAAAAATCCAAAAAAAAAAAAAAAAGAAGAAGAGCATAAAAGAGACCATGTGACTCCAGGGTGGCAGGGGAGAGTGTCAGTGGTTGTCTTGGCCTGATGCCTTCTGCTTACAGCTCTCAGGAGGCTTTTTTTGCAGTCAGTGTTACCTCATATTCTCCAGAGTCCTCCTTTTCCCCTGCAATAAAGTTTCCTTTGTTCCTGAGTTATTTTGAGCGGGTTCTTGTTATTTACAATCAAGAGATTTCACTAGACCATCTCCTTCCTTGGACTGGGAGACTTGTCTTTGTTTCCGCCCCCCGGCGGGTGTCCTATTGTAAACGGGAAGACCTCCCGTTTGGAGCGGCCTCTAGCCTTGTGCTGGAGGTGGCACTGAGCTAGCTCTTGTGAGCATCCGGGTAGAGCTGTTCCAAGGAAGAGGGAGAATATGAGCGCAGGAATCACGCTGGAATGGGCATGGAGTCTGGTTGTGGCCCTTTTACAATATGAGGGATGTGATTATGGTCCTCAAATTGTGTAGGGTCAACTCTGGGACAGAGAGAGGGTTCGGGTTATCAGGAGATGACAAGCAGCGGTGGGAGGGGCAGACAGAGGCAGGGCCTGGGGGGTGGCAAAGTGGTGTCCTTGTCCTGTGGTGTCCTCAGGCTGACTGACATGATGGATCTGAGCCTTTAGAATCATTGACCTTTCTAGCTCCTGCAGGGGCTCTTTGGTCTTAGGAAAAACCTCTCACTTTACGGATGAGGAAATAGAGACGAAGAATGAAAACCTGCTGATGACAGGGAACATTTAGTGAGTACTTTCTACAGGGAAGGCTCTGCTCCTAGCTCTCTACACGCATCAGTGAGTCCTCGTGGAACCTCTGTGAAGTTGGCTTATTACCATCTTCATCTTATAGAAGGGGACACCAAGCCACAGAGGGCTCGAGTCACACAATAAGCAAAAGCAGGAACCAGCATTTGAACCCAGGAATCTTTCAGAGCCAATGCTTTTAGCTGTTATACGGGACTACTTTTCACAAGTGCTGGAAATCATTGAAACTCTATTATTCTAAATAGAAGCTGTGTGTGTGTGTGTGGGGGGGGGACTTTCTCAAACAGATGAGGCAATATATCATGATTCATGGAACACGTCAAAAATCAGGTGATGGTTTTAATTTTTTTTTTTTTAGGGCCACACCCACAGCACAGGGAAGTTCCCAGGCTAGGGCTAGAATCAGAGCTGCAGCTGCTGCAGCCACAGCTATGCCAGATCCAAGCCATGTCTGCAACCTATACCACAGCTCAGGGCAACACCAGATCCTTAACCCACAGAGTTGGGCCAGGGATTGAACCCGTGCCCTCATGGATACTAGTCAGGTTTGTTACTGCTAAGCCACAGTGGGAACTCTGGTTTTAATTTTAATTAGAGGAAAGTGCTCACAAGGTTAGAAAGCGAAAAATCAGGAAAAATACAAGTTGAGTAGATATGTGTTATCTCTAATGATTCAAAGGAGATAAGAAAATTCTCAAACTCTTTCTGCCAGTTCCCAGAGCCTTAAAAACGACTTTAGCTTTAAAGAAAAAGAACATCTGCTGGTTTATTGATTCTTGTGCCACAGGTGGTGCGATAATCTTGCCAGTAGGTTTAAGGAATCTGCCAAAGCGGGGCCTCCTGAAGGTGAAATAATCAATGCCCAAGTTAGGGTCCATCACTATGTAACTTCTTACAGGCAGGGAGGTCTTGAATCGAGAGAAATATAAAAGTCGCAGTGTTTTTTCCTAGCATTTTTTTTGTCAGTGAGTGCCTATTCATACCTCATGGTTTTATGCAAGAGACTGTTGCCTGAGCTGCTCCAGGTCTTCGCTCAAAGCCCAGTAACACCCTCTTTTAACAGAAGTGAACATAATCTTTAGATTAAACGCTCCAAGGAGAAAAAAGGAAGCTGCAAACAAAAAAAACTCCGATGGAACCAGTTGGGACCAAGATGGCAATGAATCTGACCTCCAATAGAACCAGAGGCTCATTATACACTGATTCTATGATATTAGCCTATTAAATGACACCCATGACCTGACATTAAGGACGAAAAAAGAATAAAAAGGGGGTGGCACCCAACTCCGTTGAAAAAGCCTTGTCTGTTCCCCAGTAGACTAATGCAAATGCCTCCCCATGACTAGCTTCACTCCTCCTCCTTTTGTCTTTACTCTTTATTTATTTCTTTTGGTCTTTTTTGGGGCCGCGCCCGCGGCATATGGAGGCTCCCAGGCTAGGGGGTCCAATCGGAGCTACAGCCGCTGGCCTACACCACAGACACAGCAACGCCAGAGTCGAGCCGCATCTGTGACCTACACCACAGCTCACGGCCACGCTGGATCCTTACCCCACTGAGCGAGGCCAGGGATCGAACCCGCAACCTCATGCTTCCTAGTGGGATTCGTTTCCGCTGAGCCACGATGGGAACTCCTGCCTTGACTCTTTAAAGTCAAATCCCTCTTGCCAGGTGGGCAAGCAGTTGACCTGTGCCCTTAAGTCCCACTTCTCCAATCTTTGGCCACTGAATAAAGCTCGTGCGGTGTACATCTCAGTTTGGGTTTTGTCATTGACATCCTTGAACCAGAACTTCCTTGAACCAGAGTCTCAGCCAGGCTAGAGCCCCAGCCGGGTCCACACACATTTAGTAACAAGACATTTATGGCACCTGTGTCAAGTCACCAATTCAGACACTGGTTGAACACCTACTACGTGTGAAAGAGTGTCCTCAGGGCTAGGGATACTAGCGGATGTCAGGAAACACGAAAGACAAGCTGATGCAAGGGATCTCCCCACTTCTACAAACACACAGTAATGCTACACAAAATATAGGAAGACCAAATTTCAAAAATACCTAAGTGAATTTAGAAAAATTCCCTGGACATCGGAACTGTGAGCAGGAGCTGATGCCTGGGGACCCGTTGGGACCAGGGACTGAGATGTGACCCCAGCAGCTAGAAGGGGACGCCTTGAGCTGGGATGTGGCAAGACATCTCTGTGTGGAGCTGGACATTTTGAAGCGCTGCTCTTTTTTTTTGAACAGGGATGACCAAAGCAAGGAAGCTTGCTGTCTATCTAGGGCCCCTGACTGAAAATTCACCTTCGAAAAAGATAAGCCCCCAGCCTCTCCCAGGTATCAATGCAGAATTTATATTTATGCTGGCCAGGCAGTGGGGAGCTCGAAGCTGAGAAATGCCACCGAACATTGGGTGGAAACCCAAAAATACAATCTCCCCCAGAGGAGACAACACAACTCAAGCACACAGGACTCCCCCAGGAAACAAAGAGAAGCACCCACTGCAGATTAGCCAACAATCCACTGTCAAAGGAGGAAAGGAGGGATGGGAAGAGAGAGCGAGTTCAATTCGAAGGAACATTAGTCCCTAGGACTCCGCGATAATAGAATAATCTGAATAAGATGATTAGGCGTGTTTGAAATGGAAGAGATAAAAGCAGTCATAACGAAGCAATGGAACAACACAGAGCCTGCCTGGGAGACGGACGAGGAAAGAAGCAGTGATGACACCCGGAAAAGCAGTCACCCCAGCCCGCCCAGGGAAACTAACAGGTGTCTAACCTGTGTCCATAAGGAACTGGGGATGCTACAGGCTGCGGGAGGGGGGCACTCAGAGATGGCACTTTCAAGGGCTGCCACCGTCTAATGTCTGCAATTCCTCAGCTGCCGCAGAGATTTCCTCTAAAGAAACAGTCCGTTATATGGATACAGTTACATACGGATCTGGTGGGCATAGTATGTATCCACCGCCTGGTCTGTGAATTTCTCTAGCATGGAGAAAATGGATCCTTCATTCACATGGAGCCACGTTCCCCCTCATCCATTCTCACCTCTCTCTTTTTTTGTTTCCTTTTTCTCTGAGCCACACTCAAGGCATAGGGAAGTTTCCAGGCCAGGGATGGGATCAGAACTGCAGCTGTGAACTACGCCACAGCTGCAGCAAAGCCAGATCCTTAGCCCACTGCGCCCGAGCGGGAACTCCTCACCCACTTGCCTCTTGCCACAGCAGTCTTCTCTCAGTTCTTCAAGTCTACTAAGCTCTTTTCTACTTCAGGGTCTTTGCACATGCTGCTGTCACCATCTAGAAGGATCTTTTCCTTAAGCTTTTCTTTTGAATCTCCGCTTAATGGGCACTCCTCCGAGAGACCTTCCCTGACCACCAATCTGACAATGTCCCTTTCTACTATTGTTTTCTGTGCCACCCCTTGTGGGTTTCTTGCCCTTACCTTAATTTATAATTATTTCATCATTTTCCCCTTGTCTCCTCCATTAGAATGCAGACTCCATGAAGGCAGGGAGTGATCCAATCGCCTTTGGATCTCTAATGCCTCGCATTTATTTAGTAGGTGTTTAGTAAAGTTATCAAATAAATTAATACACCTAAGAAACAATTATTAAGCAATTAACACTCTACCCAGCTCAGAAGATACAGAGCTGGAAGGCATGGATTTGAACTCTGCCGTCAACTAAAGTGAAGGAGAGACATCAAACGAGAACTTGCGGTAAATGAGATGACGGAAATGACAGGGCAGGTACAGGGTGTTGTGGGAGTACCTGGCATGGGCGCCCATTTTATGCCAAATTTGGGAAGGCTTCCAGGAAGAAGCAACATTTAAGCTGAATCCTGAAGGACACAAAGGAGCTCACCCATTGAAGGGGAGCTGGAAGATGTTGCATGCTGACAGAAGGCCCAGATGCAAGACAGGCATGCGTCTTGGGAGAGCCTGAAAGAGAGTCTGCATGGGTAAAGCTTAGAGATGCTGCAAGCAATAAGATGAGGGAAGTAAGCAAGGCCAGATTGTGGAGGGTTTTCAAGCTACGATAAGGAGTTTAGACTTTATCCTGGAGTCAACCAGGAGCCATTAAACATCCTAATTGGGAGAGTGGCATAATCCTATTGGTATTTTATAAAACGGCCCTTGGGGCAGCGTGGATGACGGAGAGGACTGGAGGCAGCGAGATGAGATGGCCAGGGCAGCAATTTAGGTGAGATGCGAATAGTTTAGATGGAGGCATGGTGATGAGGAAGTCAACTGGAGGAATTCAGGAGAGAAGGCAGCAGCTGGGGCAGGCGGCAGGTTGAGGATGAGGCCTAGGTTTCTAGCATGAATAACATGGTGAAGGGGATGCCGTCTTTGGGCCACACACAGCAGAGAACCAGACACCTGGTATACATGCCATAAATGTGTACTTGATGAAGCAGAAATGGTCACAGTGTAATGTTTCCATAAAAATCAGTACATATCAGCTCACTTTCAAGCCCTGGGTCTACCCTGGGTCCAAGTGTGACCTACCATTTCCTACTGCCTCCACCTGCCTCGGGTTACCTACTTGTGACCCGCCAAGCTAGCCTTAGCTCGGCATTTCTCACGCACGGTCCCCACCAGGAACTCTTCGCCGCTGTCCCCTGCTAAGAAGTGTGTTGTGCCCCTCCCCCAACTCTTCCCAGTCACCAGCGTCATTATTGCCGATAATACTGCTGTGACGTTTCATTAATTTTCTTGGTATTTCACAGCTACGGTAACGTTAAAATTTACACTCAATAATATTATTACAGTTTTCCACTACTAATGGGATTATTACTTTTGTTCATTTGTGTTTGAAAGCCATTAGCATAAGATTTACCTCCAACAATATCTGCTGTGATTTTTTAATGTCCTTGAAACTTGCAGCGAGCGATAAGTCTACAATAAGAGGATGCTGGGAAGCATACAAATGTCTTTCTTGGGAAAAGAGGGCTTTTTATTTTCATCCTGGTTGGACTCGGGTTCTTTGATAGAGCGGTTGGGAGGATATAAGGTATTAAAGGCTGAGAACACTGTGTTAGTTTGTAGATGTGTTCAAACAAGTTCCTGGTTACTCGGAGGACACTTTTATATTCTAGGAGGATTCATATTTTTGCTGCTTTTTATGTTGTTTCTTACCTGACTTACAGAAAAATATAATAAGT
Organism: Catagonus wagneri; assembly: GCA_004024745.2. Taxonomy (NCBI): domain Eukaryota; kingdom Metazoa; phylum Chordata; class Mammalia; order Artiodactyla; family Tayassuidae; genus Catagonus; species Catagonus wagneri. Next base: position 32,252,713 of record PVHT021183666.1, read on the forward strand.
CGAGTGCTGGCAGGAAAAATATTTAGGACCATGAGTTGCTTGGAAGGAGAGGACCCTGCAATCATTCTATCCGCCTGCCTTTCTGAATTGCCGGGGGCCCGGATGCATTGCCAGCAGAGGCTGGAGCAGGGAGGGTGGACGGGCAGGGCCGGCCTCATGAGCACACGGCCTGTGTAAACGCTCAGGACCCCACGCTGTGAAATTCCCAGTGTCACTACCTGGAAATTCTAAAGTTCGGAACAAGGCACCCCACGTTTTCACGAGGTCCTTTCAAATTACGTATCTGGCCCTGTGTACAGGCTTTGGAGCTGGACGGGCTTTGGTTCCTTTCCGGAGCTCTCTAATTACGGACTGTGCCTCGGTCTCTTTCTTGGAAAAACTAGGATAATAATACTGTCTTCTCTAACTGGAGTTGAGAGCTAAAAGTACATGTTCACCGTCTAGGGGGCCTGTCAGGTGGTGACAGGGCGTGCTCAGTGGCACTTTTACTTCCCATGCATAGTGCCCATAATCACACATTATCGGGACTTAATGCCGGGAACACCAGCCGGCGGGGACAGCCAGACGCGTACGCAGAAGCGGGTCCCAGGTGTGCTGGCTGGGAACACACCAAGCAAAAGGCGCTTTCCGAAGGGGGACATGCCTGAGCGGGGACACTCATCCATCAGTTTCCAACCTTCTTAGTGCTATGACACACGACGTGATGTTCGCCAGCACAATGTGACCTCGGTTCCGCACAGTTCACGCACGCTTCCCTTCTCTCCAGAAACATCTCAGGAGAGCCAGGAAAGGGAACCCTCCTGCACCGTTGGCGGGAATGTAAAGCGGTGCAACCCACTCTGGAAGACAGTGTGGAGGGAGGTTCCTCAAAAAACTAGGAATCGTGTTGCCATACGATCCAACAATCCCACTCCGATAAAACTCTAATTCAAAAAGATACATGCAGCCCTATGTTCATGGCAGTACTATTTACAACAGCCAAGATGTGAAAACAACCTAAATGCTCACTGAGAGATGAATGGATAAAGAAGATGTGATATACGTATAAAATGGAATATTACTCAGCTATAAAAAGAGTGAAATAATGCCATTTTCAGCAACATGGATGGACCTAGAGATGATGATGATGATGATGATTATTATTATTAGTCTTTTTTAGAGCCATACCCAGGGCATATGGAGGTTTCCAGGCTAGGGGCTGAAACAGAGCTGTAGCTGCTGGCCTACACCACAGCCACAGCAATGTCAGATCCAAGCCATATCTCTGCGACCTACACCACAGCTCATAGCAACGTGGGATCCTTAACCCACTGAGTGAGGCCAGGGATCAAACCCACATCCTCATGGATGCTAGTCCGATTCGTTTCCACTGAGCCACAAAGGGAACTCCAGATTATTATACACTAAGAGAATTAAGTCAGAAAGAGAATGATAAATACATCATTTATATGTGGAATCTAAAATATGACACAAATGAACACATCTATGAAACAGAAACAGACTCACAAATATAGAGAACCGATTTGTGGTTGCCCAGGGAAGGGAGGATGGGAGAGGGAAGGACTGGGAGTCTGGGATTAGAAGATACAGACTATTACATATAGGATGGATAAACAACAAGGTCCCATTGTATAGCACAGGGAACTACCTTCAATACCCTGTGATAAAGCATAATAGAAAAGAATATGGAAAAGAATATGCACGTGTATAACTGAATCATTTCTTCTGTGCAGCAGTAGTTAACAAACACTGTAAATCAACTATACTTTGATAAAAGTTTCTTAACTCAAAAATTTTTGAGAAAATCAAAACAACAACAAAAAAAGATAGCCACTGAGTAACCCAGGCACTATTATGAAGATGCCCTTGACCTTGATCTAATTCATTTGCAAACTTTAGTGTTTCAACTACTATTTGTAACAAGTGGTTTTCAACATACAACCCAAGTGAACTTGACAAGCCAGCATATCACAATCCCACGCCTGAGAACCAGGAACCCAAACCAGAGGTCCCCCCTCCACGACAGGACAGACAGCTGAGGGTCAAGACAGAGCCTTCGTGACTTTGCAGATGAGCATAGCTATGCTGCAGCCCAGACGGGCAACGCCAGTTACCAGAGTCAGAGAAACACTAAGTAGGTGGTAGGATAAACTTGTGATGAATACCACGCTGTCTTTAAACACTGGGTTAAACTTTTTTTTCTACGAATGGAGAAAGGTTTTACACTGCAAAGCGCAGGGCAAGCTATTCGAGACTCTGTGATAGCCTCTATGGGGAAAGAATCTGAAAAAGAATGAATACGGATGTCCGTTCTATATTCTATACCCTAATCCGCAACCGAACTCTAACCCTAACCCTAACATTTTGCTGTACACTGAAACTAACACAATATTGTAAGTCAACTCTTCTCCAATAAAATTTATTACATAAATAAATACACATAAAATCTATTTAAAAAAATAAAGGAATGGAGAAAGCTTTTAAATCAAATTAGTGAGAAATGAAAGCGAATTCCTGGGCATTTGGGGACTCTGGTCCAAAAGAATTCCTCAGAGGACTGCAGCGGGAATCAGGTGACCTTCACTGCACTCAGTTCAGGCTTTGCGGGAGTGTGGGGCCCAGGCAGCAGACATCAGGAGGAAGGACTGGGGGCCTCAGCTCTGCTTGCCCCCCCCCCGCACATACACATCCAGAAACACAGGGCCCAGTGTCTTTGGGGTCCCTGCATTGTCTCGGGGGACGCAGAACAGGAGCGTGAGCAGGGCAACAGCTTTGCAGTGACCTGTGCTGTGAAACGGCCGCATTCCATCACAGTTTGCCCTTTTCTTACTCCCTCCTGAGCGCTTGTGGGCACTGAGGCCGGGCTGCCCACCCAGCTCTCTTGGGCCCCATGGGCTTTTGGGGGTCATGACCGCCAAGGCCAGAGGGCCTCCTCCCCACGTGCGGACTGCAAATGACCTTCAAAAACCACAGCTCTTCTCCCAACATCCCTCATCAGCCTCCTTCTCATGCTTTTGATGAAGTCGATGATGGTATTTTCCAACAAGTGAAAAAGGATGATGGACTATTTCTCCCTTATCTCTCACTGGTATGAATAGGGCCTAGATAATGGTCTGGTTCCTGGGCCCACACAACAGGGTACCGGGGACATAAAAGATGCTCCGGTCTATAATGACAATGATTAATCACTGAGGAATTTATCAAACATCTCAAGACATAGGTGCAAACAGCATGTGTTGATAAACCAACGTTTCTTTCTGGAAATGGTGATTTCAGCTTAGCGTGAATGTCACTCCCCAACCCCGTCGAGGATCATAGTAAGAAAACCAACTGCAATCCACCGCAATGACCTTCAGAAGAGAGACGCGGTGCCCCAACAAAGCAGTCACAGCAGCAGCTTTTAGCATAAGCTGACAGGTGCATTTAAGGAAAATTTGAGTTGACCAGACGGACATTTGTGTCTCTGTCCTCTACTGAGCATCAACCTCCCAGATTCAGCAAATAGAGTTCACTTCCCTTGGTACCAATTTTCCAGCGCATTGTACAGTAAATTCTGAACCCCTGGGAAAGGAAGTTAAAGGATGGTTTGACTGCATTTCTGGATTTTGGTCAGCCTGCGCTTGTTTTTCTTACCTGCTGTCGAATTTCCTCCTCCATTTTCACGGGTGAGCCCAATTCTGCAACTTGCTTGACGCCTTCGCTCGCGTATCCTCCATACTCCCACAGCACGTAGTTCTTGGAATGGGATCCACCGATGATGGCAGACCAGTGATTGGCCCGACCTGGGAAAACCAGTTGGGATGCAGGTATCAGTATGGTTGTGGCTGAAACACAAGACCCTTAAAGGATGGGGAGGCGTAATTGGACAATGACTCAACCAGTGTCGGCTACGCACCTGCTCTGTGTTAGGTCCTGTGCTATTCAGGGATGAATAAGACAGTCCCTATAAGCAAGGAGCCTTGGGAACGGTAGATGCCTGAGCAGGACAGAGAAGCAGCCCAGAATGCTAACTTCTGTCTGGGAGGATCTCAGAGAAGAGGAAAGGTGAGAGAATTTTAAATGCTGAGCAGATTCGTGAGACAACAGAGAGGAGAGGCTATTTCTGGCAGACTCAGAGACATTAAATAACACTCTGTGTTTGGGGAGCCATAGGTAATTTAGCATTGCTGTGTCACAAACTGTCAAGGGGAGAGCCAGGAAATGATGCCAGGGAGGTAGGATGGAGTCTGCTCACAAATGGCCTTGCTCTAAACGCTTTAGGAGTTCGGATGTCATTTGAAAGGGTCTGCAACCACTGAAGGGTTCTGAGCAGGGGGATGACACAATCACATTTGGATTTTTTGATAAGTCATAAAGGCAGCAGCGTGAAGAAAGCATTAGAGAGAGCAAAATTAGAGCATGGAGCGGGGGAGGTCAGCAGGGAGCAAAAGATAGAGGAAGTGAGCAGGGAATTAGGCTTAACAATTCCTGGGAATAAGCATTGCCATTTTTAGCTGACTTTTAGGTACCTTCCAGGGCAAGGTGCAGGCAGGGTAGCCACGTGAAAGGATGGGAGAGGTGGTTTGGAGATAAGGAAGTGTCAAGTCCACATGGTTTGATGAGGATCAGGCCGGATGATGACTGTAGAAGGATGGAGCAGGGAGTGAATGGATGACACAAAGGGAGAACAGAGCAAGGTTGGGGCAGGACCAGGAGAGAACTTGGCCTGAAGATTTTTCAAAGTCTCGGGGGGGCAGGAAGGAGGGGAAAGAGAGTCAACACCAGTACCACACCAGGCTTGTTTTTGCACATGATGGATATAGATTTGTATATATTGATCACTAAGTTACATACAACTCATCATAGGATTGGCTCAGTTCTCCACCCTTCTTTGGTTGGTTTCATAAAGTCTCAGGTTAAAGAACATTTGCAGGGAGTTCCTGTTGTGGCTCAGCGGTAACAAACCCAACTAGGATCCATGAGGATGCAGGTTTGATCCTTGGCCCCGCTCAGTGGGTTAAGGAATCTGGCATTGCCGTGGGCTGTGGTGTAGGTAAGCAGACATGGCTCGGATCCTGCGTTGCTGTGACTGTGGTGTAGGCTGGCGGCTACAGCTCCAATTTGACTGCTGGCCTGGGAACTTCCCTATGTCACAGTTATGGCCCTAAAAAGACAAAAAAAACAACAACAAAACAAAACAAAAAACCCCACCAAAAAACAAACAAACAAAAACACCGAAAACAAAGAGGAAAACTTGAACCTGGTGGACCCGGCTAACGTTTGCCATTTACCAAGCTGAGGATGCAAGGTGAGCAGAACTCTCCACTCTAACCCGTCACTTAAGAAAACGCTTCCGAACAGACCCTGACCTTGTTACACCTGCTACCTGCCTACCCAGGGCCCTCTGGCCCAGGGGCACATGAAGAACATGGGCACAAAGCCACCTGCCTGGTCTGCTGAGGGATGACATCATCCAGGCAGGTGATATCACCGCGTGGGTCTGCCCAACTGCCGGATCATTGTTTCCTACATATCAGGGAAATGCATACCTCCCGGCTGTCCATCATATCCCTCGAGAAGACAGATGGAGATGTTGCCAGTTATCTCTCTAACTCATTTTCCGAGTAGGGAGAATGCCTAGCTACCATTTAGGCCAAAAGCACTGCTTGTGTAGGGGCAAGGGCTGGAATCGGTCATGATTTTTGGTTCATGAACTGAACACAGGGAGGCCAGTTTCAGCATCTCTCGCTCCCCTTGCTCCAGACCCATCCTGCCTTCAACTTTGTATGTCAGTGGCTTAGCACGTGCTGTCTTGGCTTTCCTCCTCTTGTCTTGGCCAACTAATTCTGCCTTTATGATTTATCCAGAAACGTCCCAAGACCACCCTAGAATGATTCAAGCCCTTGTCTCTGTCTCCTCTTAGCACAGATCACGTGTAAAAAAAATAACAGTATAGTTGGTTTATAACATTATATTAGTTTCAGGTGTACAACCTAGCGATTCGGTATTTTTATAGATTATACTTCACTTAAAGTTATTAAAAAATAATGGCTATATTTATTTGTGCTGTACACAATATCCTTGGGGCTCATCTATTTTATTATTTTATATTATTTATTTATTTATTTGCCTTTTTGTCCTTTTACGGCCACACCCGTGGCAAATAGAGGTTCCCAGGCTAGGGGTCTAATCGGAGCTGTAGCCGCCAGTCTATGCCACAGCCACGGCAACGTGAGATCCCCGCTGAGCGCGGCCAGGGATCGAACCTGCAACCTCATGGTTCCTAGTTGGATTCTTTAACTGCTGCACCACGACGGGAACTCCAGGGCTCATGTATTTTAGACATAGTAGTTTGTATCTCTTTAATCCCACACCCTTTTCCTTTCCCCACAGGTAACCACTAGTTTGTTCTCTAAACCAACACAGATCACAAGTCTGCTTTCCCGCTAGACCGTAAGGTCCCTGAGAAAGGCTGCCTTCAGCACTGGATCCCCAGTGCCCAGCCCTGTGCCTACTGCACTATGGATGCTTAGTGCATGTTCACGGAAGCTTTTCATCCAAATAATCACATGACAGGGGAGGCAATGCGATTGGAAACACTGGTGATCAGGCTTGCACAGATTTGATTCAATGTGATTAAATTCAAGTCTCAGTTCAGCAGAATTACTACCTCCTCCTGGGCTAAAGCACTTAGCTATTCTGCACACTGTTAAATAAATGCCAAACGACAACAAAAAGGAAAGGCATTGGTCTCAGAACCAGCATACAAGGATTCAGATCCTGGCATTGCCACTTACTAGCTGTATAAACTCGGTCAAATTCCAGCTACTTTATTTCTCCCAAGTCCCAGCTCCCCTCTTTGTGATTCAGAGATGATGATGCCTAACTTATTGACCTGTTAGAAGAACTAAATTATAAAAATAATGATGACATAAAATATATGCGTTCACCGGCACACAACAGACCCTCTCAATGATGACAGTTTCCTCCTTCCCTGGTTGTTTGAGAGGTGACCGTAATGAGCAAAACTTGAACCTGCCTTTAATTCGATAACGAAGAAATATATAACTAAGAGAAGAGAATAAGCACAGTCACAGAGGGTCAGGTGATGGACCCAGATGGCTCTTTCTGGTTTATTCATTCATCCCATTTACTATATGCCAAGCACAGTGGCAGGCCCTGGGCACCGACAGCGGTTGGACACGGTGCTTGTCCTGGAGGGACTCAGGGTCTGGGGGTGGGGAAACAGATGGAGAAGCAGATTACCTACAGTCAAGCCTGGTCCGAGTTATGGAAGCAGGAACACAGCACAGGGGATGGAGCAGCGGACTCTAAGCTCAAGGATTCAAAGTCTAAAGACACATTTACCGAGAGGCAGGTGCCTCAAGAGTGAGATATCTTACTCTTTTTTTAAAAAAGGAATATGTAATTTTGACTTATTCAGATTTATCACTTTTTTTTTTTTGGCCATGCCCATGGCATATGGAAGTTCCCAGTCCAGGAATCAAATCTATGCCATAGCAGTGACCTGAGCCACAGCAGTGACAGTGCCAGATCTGCCACCTCTAGGTCACCAGGGAACTTCTGAGATATCTTACTGTTGAATAAAAAGTATTGTACCACTTCAGCCTTCTGGTCAAGACCGTTGTTATAATGGTCTTGTAACATACCGCATTTATTCAAATTTCCATACACTGAATGACATCCATCATGGAATAGATACCTGCAAGGCACCAGGCTGGGGCGAGGGGGCCGGCTACACTCTCCCTGGGGGGACAAGGCACTCATGGATCAACAATTTGCAATGTTAGAAATGGCAGCGGGAGTGTCCGCTGTGGCACAATGGGATAGGTGACGTCTTGGGAGCCCTGGGACACAGGTTCGATCCCTAGCCCGGCACAGTGGGTTAAGGTTGCATAGGTTGCAACTGCAGCTTAGATCTGATCCCTGGCCTGGGAACTTCAATATGCCACGGGGTGGCCAAAAAGGAAACAAAAAACCAAACAACAAAAAGAAATGGCAATGAATTCAGGTAAGCAGTAGTCACTACCATGCAGAATGGAGTAGGGGAGAGCAGCCAGAGGTAACCCAGAGCCAGAGGGTTGGGCTCTAAGCCTCCATTCGTGACCATGAATCAGTTATTCAATCTCTCAGAGCCTCAGTTTACCTTTTTTTTTTTCGTCTTTTTGCCTTTTTTTATCTAGAGCCACACCCGCAGTATATGGAGGTTCCCAAGCTAGGGGTCTAACAGGAGCTGTAGCTGCCGGCCTTCGCCACAGCCACAGCAACTCAGGATCCAAGCCGCGTCTGCAACCTACACCACAGCTCACGGCAACGCCGGATCCTTAACCCACTGAGCAAGGCCAGGGATAGAACCCACAACCTCATGGTTCCTAGTCGGATTCGTTAACCACTGAGCCACGAAGGGAACTCCATCAGAGCCTCAGTTTACCTTTTAAAAGAGTGATAAAAATGACTAGGCTGGACTATCTCTCAGAGCTGTGCCAATTCATTGGGCTGCAACAGGAAAGAACTATTGAAAACTTCAAAGAGTTGTACAAAACAAAGTCTCTGTTCTTTGTTTTTTGTTTTGGTCTTTTTAGGGCTGTTCCTGCTGCATATGGAAATTCCCAGGCTAGGGGTCAAATTGGAGCTGTAGCTGCCGGCCTACACCACAGTCACAGCAAAGCCAGATCCGAGCCATATCTGTGACCTACACCACAGCTCATGTCAAAGCTGGGTCCTTAACCCACAGAGCAAGGCCAGGGATTGAACCTGTGTCCTCATGGATACCAGTCAGGTTTGTTACCACTGCACCACCACGGGAACTCCCAAAATCTCTGTATTTTCTAGACAGCACTAGGGTAATCCACAAGAGCGATCCAGAGGAAGGCAGAGGAGCCAGGACGCTTTCCCCTTGGAAGGAGGTTCCCTTGGGAAAACTGGCAGGGCAGTAGGAACAGGAATTCTGGTAAGACAGACAGGCGGATTAAACACCTATTAGGAGTTATACATAATGCTTTCCTAGGTGTAACCCTCGCCACAACCTCATTGTCATCTTATAGCTGAGGAAATTGAGGCCCAGAGACATTAAGGCGCTTACCCAGGCTCACAGAGCTAGCAAGGGGGCAAAGCTAGGGTTCAAACTCAGGTCTGCCTGACCCCAGAGCACACAGTCTTTTCCTTACATCCCGTTGAGACGTCAGGAAATGGAGACTACTTGGTGATGTGGAGAGTTAGAAGACAAAGAGAGAAGATGAAAAAGAGAGTCAGGGCTGGGCTGTGAAGGGGGCTGAGCGCCCATCATGGTATCGGAAGAGAAGCAAACAGGATGGAATTTTCTTTCCTTCTGGGAAGAATGGCACAACAATGGGTAACCCGTGTGGAGTCGTTCCTATGTGCCCAGTACCAAGCACTTGACCTATATTATCGTGCTAAATACTCAAAAACGAAAAAATTTTTTCAAACTCAATAGAATTGTTTAGCACTTCAAGTACGTAATAGGGAAACATAATTGTGAACTTGCCTTATAATCTTCTGTTATAACACTATGTCAGTGGGGAAAAATACTTTCTGAGATGCAATCAACTTATAAAACAATGTCCAGATCAGAAATTTAACAGAGAACTCCTTTTATAGCAAATATTTATTTAAAAGAACATCTATGAAATATATAGGCATTAGGAAATTCTTATACGCAGCATATGCCTTTAAAATTAGTAAGTTCTTTTGATACAGAATATAGCTATCAGAATTTCCACTTTCACATGAAGAAACTTAGACTCAGAGGTGAAATGAGTTAACCTGTGATCACCAAAGTAGATGAGTGAAGATACTGGGATTCAAAGTCGGGTCTGTCTGGTTCCACTTCATTGCACCTCGTCTCTGGGTCTATGGGACACACAAGCCGTAAAAGGAAAAAGGACCCCGGGGGAGAAGACCAAACAGAAGGCCATCAACATCCCTTAAAAGAGTTGTGTGGGGCCTGGCTAGGGCAGCGCAGAGGAAATGGGAACGTGGGACCAGAGGTATCAGCCAGTAAAAGCGAAGACTGGAGAGTCTATGGGAAGGCAGTTCGGCGAAGTCGTTAAGACTCTGGTTTTGGGAGTTCCCTGGTGGTCTAGTGGTTAGGATTTGGTATTTTCACCACTGCAGTCAGGCTTCAGTCCCTGGTCTGGAAACTGAGATCCCACATTACGCTGCTGTTTGCCACAGCCCACCCTTGGGGGAAAAAACAAAACAAAATAAAACCCTCTGGTTTTTGGATCAGACCAACATATATTCTAGTCTCCATTCTGAAACTTTCTAGATGGAATAAGTCAGTCACTTTCAACTCAGTTTCCTCATCTACAAAGCAGGGATATTGACATGACCAGCTTCCTGGTGCTTTTCTGAGGCTGAAGTTCATGAAGTCAAGACTATCGGCTGGCACATCAAACAGGCTCAATAAATACCAGCCAGTCAAATTAAACCTGAAGGGGGGCAGGGTAAATTTAGATAAATTTCTGGAAGGCGTGGGACCAAAGGGAATCTGATTGGGTGACCAGGTGGCAGTTTGACTTAGAACTGGTGGAAGGAAATGACAGGAATGTTATATTCATGGAGCCGAGTCTGAAAAAATGGTAGGGAGTCATGTAAATGGAACTCAGTAGTCTGGGGCCTAAGGAATTGAGGTTCTAAGAAGACCCATTAACTGGGACACAGAAACGTTTAGCCCCAGGCCACACCATCCTCCAGGAAATAAGGGATGAGGAGAGAAGCCTCAGGTATCAGGAGGCCTGGGAAGAAGGCAACAAAGTAAAATGCTCCTGGCCTTCTTAATGGAATACTGCTCAGGGCTACCACTGGGGTCCTTGGTGAAACACTTGGGCTTCAGTCTTAGGGCAAAGGTACAGAAACAAAGACCACCGCCAACCCTTAGGCTTTCAGCTAAGGCCACAGTGCTTTGGGGTAGCCTGCCTCTCTCTGGCTCCAGCAGTGTTTAAGAGGCTCACACAAATCTGGGTCTAGGTGTTTACTCCCCGTAGTTTGGATTAAGCATGGATAGGGCAGAAGCCAGGAAGAAGAATGATGGGACACGTGAGCTTTAGATACGGCTAGCCAACAAGGTGTGTCTTGTCTGAAAAGCCACTCCAGGGGGACACCCTGAATATATGTGCACTCACCTCATTTCCAACATCTTTTCTGTTGTCATCCCTGGTGCCAGATTTCCAGGGTTCACAACGATGATGCCTGAAAGGCTAATGCTGATGAAAGAAGAACCATGGCTGGCCTTTTGTCTGGTGTAGGAGGAGGTATGTTGCACAGGAGATGGATTCTCTGAGGTGTTCTACACATTCAGTGATGGCCCAGATTTCCTGGTCTTCTTTGCCAGTGGCTGCATTTCTCTGCCAATCCCAGTCCTGCAGAAGCCACCCACTCATTTCCTTGATGCTCATTCACAGTGCTTCACTGGAGTGAATGGAGAATGTTCTACAACTTTGGTGACTAGTTTGCCACAACCCCTTATTATCTAACCTCAGCCTCACCCATCACATCTCAGCAAATCTGCCTGGGGACCAGGTTGGGCCCTTATGGAATCTGCTATGGCAGTTACACCAGAGCTCCTCCAGTCTCTAAGTCCTAGCCTCCTTTCCCCTTATCATGCTGCAGGTGACTTTGCCACTAAACTTTTCTGAGAAGACCAAGGTCAACCCATCCAAAGACTTATCCAGGTACCACATGGCCAGTGATCAACAGAAAAGTGCTGTGGACCTGCCAGCCCCGTTCATAAAAGTTGTCTTGGATCTCAGTTCCTCTTGTTCTGGTTATTCTTACCCTAAGCTCAGTTCCAGAATCTGCCTGGTTTCTGACGCTTTGGATTGGTCACGGAACTTGGCTCCTTTGTGTCTACCCCTGTGCTGCCCAGGACACAGCTTGTACTTGCCTTCTGGCTCTTCCTACTCTTGGCTGCTTCAGAAACTCAGTGTAAGCCTGCCATTCTGGTTTTCAGGATTCCATCCCAGTATATATAGTCTCCCGGAAAAAGCCCTGCATGGAGAAATCTGTCCCTTAGGTCGGAAAGTTCTCAGCTTCTAACTGCCTGCCGTCTTTACTCAGCTAACCTTTTATCCTTCCTTAAGGTCTCAAGAGAAGTATCACTTTTTCCATTCTAGGGAAACACTTAGGCAATAGATTACATTCTTCTGCATTTCCCCGAGGCCTCCAATAATAATATTCTATTCTATTATTTAATTAATTGAATGAACATTTACTAGGCCAATACTATGTGCTAAGCCAGAGATCAGCCAGCTACAGCCCGCTACCTGTTTTTTTGTTCCATTCAAGTTTTATGTTTCACATATTATTTATGTATTGCTTATGGCTGCTTTCATGCTACAAAGGCAGATTCAAGTAGTTACAACAGAGATTGTCTGGCCTTTCATAGAAAAGCTATTTTCTGGCCTTTCAGAGAAAATGTGTGGGCTAGGCCACGGAGAGTATGAAAAGAATCAGATTTGGTCCCTGTCCTCAGGATGTTTAGTGTGAAGGGCAGGCTGCAAATCATGAAGGACAGGTCATTACAGGCAACTGCAAAGAAGTGTTTAGAATACAGCTTTGATAAAGGCAAGACCAGAGTGATATAAAAGCACGAATAAGGGGACATTTAATCCAGACTGTACCAGAGAAGGCCTCCTGGAGGAGATGGCAAATAAGCTGTGTTCTGAAGGATAAGTAGAGCTAGTAAGGCAATTAGGGGCTAAGAGTGACGGTATTTTTTGCAGAGAGACCAGTATGTGCAAAAGCAGAGAATAAGAAAAGCCAGAGGTATACAGAAAACCAAAAGTAGGTCAAACTGTGTGTGTGTGTGTGTGTGTGTGTGTGTGTGTGTGTGTGTGTGTGTGCGTGTTTGTAATAAAGGGATTATCAGTAGTGAAGCCAGTCAGCTAGGAGAACTGTGAAGAGATATGAGTGTCTTCACAGTAAGTTTTTGTTTTACCTTGAAGGCAATGTGAAGTGAAGAAGACAGTAAGATATTGTCTACAGAAAACTGTCAAATCTATAGGTGCTCACATAACTTCTGCATCTGACTCTGAGGTAGCAAATGGCACTGGATTAGCCCTTTGGACGTAAGTAACTATAAAACTGGGCAAAATATATGAAACATTAGTTTTCAGAAATTAGAAAACATACAGCAAAGGACTATGATCCCTGAGAGAAGGCAAATACAAGAGATGAGCCCCAGGTTTGTTCTGGACATTTTCTGGTTTGTGATTCAGTGAAGTGGAGCACAGCAGAGAATGGCAACCTGGCTAAGCTGACAATGTAGAGATAGGACTTTGAGGCTGCTGAGAGAGAGAGGATTTATAGGTAAAAACGCCAGAGAGGAGGAGGACTGCACAGAGAAGCTCAGAAATATACATAAAAGTTCCATTAAATCTGTAACCAAGCACTAAGCCACATATGTGCAGGGTAGGACACCACCTTGCCTGGGAGAGAATATTTACTAGGAAGGTAACAGCTGAATGGGAATTCTAGAGATCACACACAATGCTAGAGAAGTAGGACTTGCAACCATCCATATTAGAGAGATTTTGCTGACCATTCTAGATGTTCAATTGAGACACTAGAAAAGTCACCTTATTAAGAGAAAAATGACATTACCTTAGAGTTAGGACAATTCTAGACTCATCGTAACAAAGCTTAGAAAACAAGTCTTAAAAGTGAATCAAACAGTTCTACCATGAAATCCACCAGATCAAAACTCTAAATCTTCAAAGGAAGACAACAAACTCAGACACTCAACAATGTAGCATCTACAATGTCTGTCATATAGAAAAAGTTCCTGAAATGATGGATATGTTGGGATTATCACATGGGACTTTAAAAAAAATCTATTATCAATATGTACAAAGATTTAAAGGAAAAGATACTTAACGAGTGAACAGATGAGAACCCTCAGCAGAGAAACAGAAGCTGTATTTAAAAACCCATTGGGGAGTTCCCTTCGTGGCTCAGAGGTTAACGAATCCGACTAGGAACCATGAGGTTGCGGGTTCGATCCCTGGCCTTGCTCAGTGGGTTAAGGATCCGGCGTTGCCGTGAGCTGTGGTGTAGGTCACAGACACAGTTCAGATCTCACATTGCTGTGGCTGTGGTGTAGGCTGGCGGCTACAGCTGCTGTTAGACCCCTAGCCTGGGAACCTCCATATGCCGCGGGTGTGGCTCTACATAAAGGCAAAAAAAAAAAGACAAAAAAAAGAAATAAAAGTAAAACCCATTGGAAACCATATTATAGTGTTTCACAGACTAAAACTATATTGGAAATTCTAGAATTGAAAAAATATATCTATTAGGACATGGCAAAGGAAAAAAATCTGTAAACTGGAAGACAGGGTAATAGAAACAATTCAAAATGAAGCACAGAGAAAAATGTTTGAAAAAAATAAAGGAGTCTCACTGACCTTTAGAACAACAAGTAATTGAACATAGAGGTAATTGGAGTCTCAGAAGGAGATGACAGGGAAATTGGGTTATAAAATACTTAAAGAAATAAAGCCTGAAAGTTTCCCAAATTTGGTGAAAAATACCAACCTACAGATTCAAGAAGCTCTGTAAACCCCCACACATGATTAAAACCAAGAAAATTATGGGGTTTCTGCTGTGACACAGTGGGTTAAGAATCTGACTGCAGTGGCTCAGGTCACTATGGAGGCGTGCGTTCAATCCCCAGCCCCACACAGTGGGTTAAAGGATTCCAGCTGTGGCATAGGTCACCTCTGTGGCTTGGATTCAATCTCTAGCCCGCAAACTTCCATATGCTGTGGGTGTGGCCATAAAAAAAAGAAAGAAAAAAAGAAAAGAAAATCACACCTAGGTATATCTTTGCAATTGTACATAATCAACTGGTGATACCTAGAGATAAGGAGAAAATCCTAAAAAGAGTCAGAGGCAATAAAAGACAGATTACAATCAGGAAAACAAATTTAACAATGACTACTGGCTTCAAAAACAAGACAAACCAGAAGATAATGAAATGATACCTCTGAAGTTCTAAAAGAAATAAACAAATGTTGACCTAGAATGCTATATCCTACAAAAATATCCTTCAAAAGTGAGAGTGAAACAGAACACTTTTGATAAAATAAAAGCTGAGTGAATTTATTATCAGCATACCTGCAGTACATGAAATATTAAAAAAAATTCTTCAGGCTGAAGAAAAATGAAAACAGAAACTCAGTTCTACATGAAAGGATGAAGAGTGCTAGAGATACTAAGCATGTGTGCATGGGAGTTTGCTGGTGGTCTAGTGGTTAAGGATTCAGTGTTACCACTTCTGTGGCTCAGATTTGATCCCTGGCCCGGGAACTTTGGCATGCCATGGGTGTGGCCAAAAAATATGTGTGTAAGGTAAACCCTTTATCTCTTTTTCATTGAAGAACTTCTCCTTTGAAGTAAAGAGGTTCAAGTTTTCTCATTCTGCGTGAAAAAAAATCTTCCATCAATGTTCTCTTTCCACAAACCCTACCCTTTTTCTTTTCTATACCTCTAAGCTTTTCAGAAAAGTTAAAGCTTACTGTTTTCACTTCCTCTCTTCGAATTCTTTTCTCAAATCCATGCAATCTGACCCTGAGTTTCCACTCAGGAGCTCAATACTCCACTAAGTCTTTGAAACCTTTTCTCTTCTCTAGTCCCGAGAAGAAGATGACTGCTTTATTTTCCATTTAAAAATAAAACTATACTTTAAATTCAATAAAATTCATCCTCTTTAATGTATAGTTTAGCAAGTTTTGACAAACACATGCAATTGTGTAACCCTGTCATAATCAAAGTAAAAAATAGTTCTATTAACCAAAAAAAAAAAAAATGCCACATGCTCCTTTGTAGTCAACACCATTCCTGGATCCCCAGCCCTTGGCAAACTCTGATTTCTTTTTGGTCGCTATAGCTTAACCTTTTTCAGAATAGAGTATAAATGGACTCATACACTATACAGCCTTTTGAGTCTGACCTCTTTAACTTAGCATAATACATCTGAAATTCATTCACATCGTTACATGTATCAGCCCGTCCTTCTTTCAAATGTCTTAAAAGAAGAAAAGAGACTTCCTACTGGTTTAGGCCATCCCTGCATTCCTGTTTCCACCATTTACGAGCTATGCAACCTTGAATAAACTGCCTAAGTTTTCTAAGACTCAATTTTCTCATTGAGAATAGCAATTATATTAATTTCTTATGGGAATAGCAATAATATCACTTTCTAGGTGCAACTATGGTAATACAGAAAGGAATCCACATGAAAAGAGTACAGTTCCTGATAGATAATAAACATTTGATAATTTTTACTTTAAATATTAACATTCCATTTCTACAGGGAAGGTGGGGGTTGGAAGCAAAGCAGAACATGCACAGTATCTGTTTGTTAGGGTAAGACAAGGTCCTGGAGGATGATTTGATTTTCTTAGTGGTGGGCGGCTTACTTGTGGTTCAAGTAGCAGTCAGCACTAGGAGGGTATAGGAGCCCAACAGGTAGGCAAAGAAATGATGGGAAAATGGCAGCGGAATGAAAGGTGTACAGACAGAAGTTCTTAGAAGCAGGCAGTAGAGACCCTGACATAAGTTTGTAATTAAGGTTCAGGTTCCACCTTTTGGAGCCAGGGTTGGGGAGCTGAAAAGAGGCTGAGAGGGAAGCAGTAACCAAAGAAGTGTCTCTCTTCTTTAACTTCGGGCCGCATGGCAGGGATATCGTGAATGTGGGACCAGGGGCCTGGATTGGGACTGACAGCTCTTTAACAACTATCTGCCTCACATAGGAATTGCCTTGGGAACTAGGTAATAATAATCATCATCATTAATATCTAGTGAGATCTCACTGTGTGCCTTATATATTGTTATTTAGCTAATCCTTCAGAAAAGCTCATTTTATAGATTAGGTACTTAAAAGCACAGAAATATAAAATAATTTGCTCAGAGTCACCCAGCTAGTATGTGCTCGAACCAGGATTTAGACCCAGGCAGGCTCACTCTAGAGAGGCTCCAACTGACTTTTTTCAGTGAGGATGGACGAGTTCTATACTCTGCTGCCAATATGGTAGCCACCATCTGTGGCTATTGAGCACGTGAAATGCTGAGCGCCTAGTGTGACTGAGAGACCTAATTTTAGCTTTTATTTAATTTTAATCCACTTAAATTTAAATTGTTACACGTGTCCAGTGGCTGTCTTATTAGACAGCACAGCCGTGGAATTTGGATAGGTCTGAGGACTGCTAAGCCGAAGAACCAGCTGTGCAGGTAGCCCCTCTGGGAAGTGGAAACGGGACAGGATAGGCCTTCCTGGGGACTGGGGTCTCTCACAGCTGTGAATCACGTGTGGCAAGGAGACCACATGCAGGGAGAGCCTGCCCTTGAACTAAGATTTGGCCTGTGGCAGTGGCATTTGATGCTCTGTGTTATACTCCCTCCATTTACCTCCGACTTTGGCCACAGTGGTAGGCAGATGTGAGCACACATTCATGCGGTCGGTGAGTGTCCACCTCAAGTGTACTTGGCTTCTTTCCATTTACTGCCCGTGGCCTTCTCTGAAGCTTTGAGTGCCTGCTTGGATAGCAAGTAAGGGCCTGAGAGTTCAGGGAAGTTAGTTCTCCTGGAGACCATACTTAGCCTATGGATTGATGGGTACTAGTGGACAATTCTGGAAGGCGGATAATTCTGGAAGGCATTCTGTACACTTTCCAGAGGTACATGGACGCCGATGGCCTCAACATGCACACTTATGTAGATTCCTCCTCCTCCCCTATTAGCCTCCCCCTCAATTCCTTCACTCCTGTTTCCTGGATCGCCTTCTACATAAACTATCTGCACCAAAGCTGCTGCCTCAGGCTCTGCTTTTGGGGAAGTTGAGAAATGGATCTTTCAGCTAAGATCATGTGTCTGGGCCCAGAGAGCCAGAAAAGTCTGGGGATTAAACAAGAGCCAGCTGGTGAGCCTGCTCCCTTTGTTTCTGGAAGCAGAGCAGTTTTATAGAGCACAGATGATCTTTCAGCATCCTTCCATCCAAAGCTACAGATGTTGTTTCCATTGTCACTGTCATTGTTGCCATGGTTACCATGACCAGTATTGTTATCAAAACCACTATTCCCTGCATCAAGCACTTCATAGGTGTTAGCTAACATCCTTCTGTTCTCACAGTGGTCATACCAGGTAGGTCAGTTACCATCTCCATGTTATGGATGAGGAAACTGAGCTACTGGTTAGTGGCAGAGCTGAGATTATCATCTGGTCTTCCAAGGCCAAGCCATTTCTGTTCTACTGGGAATCTGCAGCCTAATAAGCCAAGTCCAGAATTATTTAGGAGGTCATTCTGATGTCACCCATGGCTGTCACCAGGGGAACAAATATCACAGTGTCTATCCAGTACCCCTGACAATACTGGGGGTATTGGCTCTTGAAATTAATAAATTTTAGCCTTCTTTAAACTCAGCCTTCCCAACCCAGTTTTTCTGAACTTCTGATTTATTTGGATATCTCTAAAGTCTAGCCAATGACCTGATTTTCATCTCAGAGGTAAGTAACCTCAGAGCATCCTCAAATTCCCATCCCCACTGCTACTCTAGAGGCTGGTTAAAGGTTTATTGTGCATTGACAAATAGCACTGGGGTTAAATTTCTGGAAAGAAGAACTTTATTTAAAAGTGTCCTCCCCAGCTGTCTTTTCTATATAAACATCTTTATATATGGGAGAGATGCTATATTCCTGGATAACTTCCAAACATTTAATATATCATTTACACCTGAGTCTGAAGCCCCAGAGGAGGAATTAAAGCACTTCGGATGATAAATTCTAGTCATGTTTATCTAATTTAAAGAATCTAGGCGCATGTACTTAAAAACTTAGCTGGAGTAGTAAATAATTTTGCTTTGCTTTTTAGAGTGTAGCCCACGCCCCCGCCCCAAAATGGACTTCTCCCATACCCATTAGTTCATTTTTCAGATTTAAATCTTAACTGTCAGCTTAACACTGAAAATAAGTAAGCCAATGCTCTTCTGTGTTTGCAAAGTTTTCAGGCAGCGGAGAGAAGAGGTAGTGAGAAATAGAAATTACCGAGCACACGCTACTTATATCAGATACTTTCATATGTATCATCTAATTTACTTTCCAATTCCATTTCACTGATGAGGAAACAGAAGCTAAGACAGGATCTGTAACTTGCCAGTGGACACATTGCCTGTGAGTAGTTAACCAGGATTTGGATTATGATTGTTCTGTCTTGGAGAAAGATTTTTCTTCTGCCAGTGACAGAGAAGTTGGAGGCTCCTGGGAAAGTCTGTTAAGCTAACAATAGAAGTAAAATCTATTAAGTCAAGTTTCTATACAGGATGAAAGAGGAGTCCGGATGGCCCAAAAAAATTCCACCTCAAAACTGAAGGTAAAAGTGAAGATAGGGGCCTAATTTCTTTCATGATCATAGATGAAGATACCTCAAACAAGACAGTAGCGAATCCTATATGCAGGTATTTAGAAAGAGGATACCGTATCACAACCAGGTAAGGTTTATTCCAGGAATACAAGGTGATTTGACACTCAAAATTCAGTCAATATAATCTATCACGTTAATAGGAAAAAAAGAAAAAGTATATGAATATCTACATAGATACAGAAACATTTGATTTTATTCAGTATTCGTTCATGGTAAATAAAAATCTCAGCAAACTAAGAACAGAAGGGAACTTTCTTTACCTGGTAAAAAATAAACCAAAAAAATTGGCAAAAATAATACTTAATTATGAGATATTAAAAGCTTTCTTCACAAGACTGGGAACAAAGCAAGAATGCCCACTATCCTCACTTCTGTTTAACATTGTACAGGAGGTTATAGCCAGTGCAATAAGGCAAGAAAAAGAGACAGAAGGCTTACAGACTGGAAAGAAATTGTTGGTAGAAGATTTCATTGTTTATGTAAAAATTTCAACATAATCTATATATAAACAAACAGAATTAATAAGTGCATTTAGTGAGGTATCTGGATACTAATTCAACATACAGTTTAATTTCTATATACCAGTGACAAACAAAGAATAAAAAATTTAAGACCCATTATTTACAATATCAAAATATCTAAAAGTAAATATAGTGAAAAATGAACAAGATCTCTTCTCCATGGGAAACTATAATACATTATTGAGTGAATATGAATAAATAGAGCAATATAACGCATTTGTTGATTAGAAGAGTCAATAATGCAAAGTCATAAATAATGTAAAATATCTCCCTTAATTTGTCTCTAAATTCAACATGAACCAATAAAAATACCAGCCGTTTTTTTTTAAATAAAAATTGAAATCATGATTCCAAAAATTATGCAAAGGACCAAAAGGAGCCAAATTAATCTTGAAGAAGATCAAAGTTGGAGAACTAGTACTTCCAAATATGAAGGACAGACAAATAGACCGATGAACAGAATGATAGAAGACAGAGTCCAGAAATAGATCCACTGGTATACAGATCCATAATACATGACAAAGTTGATAATAATGCAGAAAGGGAAGGATGGGCATTCCAATAAATGACCCTGGAAAACAAAAGAATCTTGACCCCTACCTCTTATTATACATAAAGTCAATTAGAGATTAATTTAACATCTAGCCATGAGAGGTGAAAACAACAAAGTTTTTAGAAGAGAATATAGAACAGCTTTTACGACTTTGAGGTTGGCAAAGATTTTTTAAATGAGACACAAAAAGGGCTAACCATAAAGAAAAAAAGATCACTTGGATTGCATTAAAATTAAAACCTTCTGTTGATCAAAAGATTAGGAGAGTAAGAAGGCAAGCCGCAGAATATATAAAATTTACTGGACAAAGGACACATATCTATAATATATACAGAATCCTTACATAGCAATAAGAAAAAGACAGATAATTCAGTAGAAAAAAGTAGTCAAAAGGCCTGAACAGGCATTTCAAATTATCCAAATAACCAATAATAACAAAGTCATCGAAATCAAAGAAATTCAAATTACAATCACAAAGTGGTATCACTAGACATATGTTAGACAGCTGAAATGAACAAGGCCAACAATATCTAGCACTGCCAAGAATATAGGTTCACCAGATCTCTCTTATTGAAGAAAACTGTTTAACAGTATCTACTAAATCTGAGCTACGTATCTTATGACTCAGCAACTCCACTCCTAGAACATAACCAACAGAAATACATATATGTATTTACCAGAAGACATGCACTTGAATGCTTACATGGCACTATTCGTAATAGCCCCAAACTTGAAATTACCCAAATGTTCAGCAGTAACAAGATGGATAAATGAAACGTACTACATTCATGCAATGGAGTACTATACAGCCAAGGAACAAACCCAAATTACTCACCACCACAAGGATGAGTCTCATAAACCATAAAGCCGAATGAAACAAGTCAGACACAAAAGAGTACACACTGTAAAATTCTAATTATAAATAGTCTTAAAACATGCAAAATTAATCTATGATATCAGTGAAGATCTTGGTTGCCCTTTCTTGGTGAAGTAGTCACTGGAAGGGGACAAAAAGGGCACTTTAGAAGCCTTAGTGATTTTCTGATTTATTTGTGCTGATAACATGAACGTGCTCAAATAAATGGGAATCTGTGATCTGTACACTTAGGATTTATCCGCTTTTCTGTATGCATGTTATGTTTCCAAAAAAGTTCACTTTTCAGAAAAAAAATGTGAAGGTAGCAGCAGTGATCTTTCATTGCTTGTCTATCAAGCCTCATTCTGGACTATGTGAGGCTTGAGCTGCATCACAGAGAAACCAAAAGTTTAATTCTCATGTAATGAAGATGATGAAAGGGAAACGACAGAATGAGCTGTGAGTTTGTTAAAGGTGCAGATGGGAGGGAGGTCAACGGTTATCCCACCTGCACCTTTAAAGATCAGGGGTCATGTGCTCTGGGCCAGGAGCTCAGCCTGCACAGAGCCGTTAGTTTGGAACTGCAAAGCCAGGATCTTTATTTTAGGATTTGATCTGTGGGGAGGCAGCTTGGTAGAGAGCTTGGTAGAGAGCTTGGTTCGTTTTAATTCAATAAATGCTCACTGGTTACATATTATTCTATGCAAGGTCCTGTGGATTCTGAGCCAAACCAGACAAGGGCCCTGCTCTGTCTCTGCATATTAGGGGGATCAAACATGTAAATGAGCGATTACAGCACACGTTGGGAATGCCATGATAGGATAGCCACAAGGCTGGAGGAGAAAGGAGGAGCGCTGCTAATCCAGACTGGGGAATTGAAAAAAGGATTTCTAACGGGGTGGGCTTCATGCTGAGAACAAGAGGGTGGCCAGCATCAGTCAGGTGAAGTGGGGGACGGAGGGTGGGAGTGCAGAACAGAGTGTTTCAGGCCCATGAAATGGTCTGTGCAAAGGCCCAGAGCAGGGTGCTATCTGGAAATATGAAATAGATGTGGAGCCAAGAGTCCAAGTTGCAGAGGAGCAAGAGATGAGACTGGTAGGGGCCAGGGGTCAGTGAACTGAGTCCTATGGAAGAATCTGTATTTGAACCCAAGGTGACATAATTACATCCTGGATCTGCCCCGTCTGGGATCTGTGACCTTGGGGCAAGTGTCTGTTCTGTTTTAGCAGTATCAGAAAATCGTTAGTTTTGCCTTGAGACTAGCTTTCTGACCAGAGCTTTTTAAAAATACATAAAGAGGTAACCTTTCTTTTTTTTTTTTTTTTTGGTTCTAATAGCCTGAGCGTGGTCGGTGTACACAGGAAAGTTGGCATATTGATGCGTGTCCAGTGGGCTCTGCAGTGAGGAGGACAGCATCTCAGCTTTATTATTTAGAAACACAAAAGCTGGCTCAGACCCACGCCCACCACTACGTGCTGGTAGCTGAGAGCCCTGCAAAGGTAATAATCAGGATGGACAATTCCCTTTTCCGAGTTCCTGAAACCCACTGCCCAAGGCTGGCAGCTGGCGGCCCATTACTCCCCGGAGCTCTGGGAGAAATGGAAGGATTCTGTTTGTGCAACTCGAAGCAGAAGAAGTCTGTTTTCTCTTGATGAAGAGGGATAGCTTATGATTAGAGGGATATTTCTTTAGTAGTGGTGGTGGTCTGTCCTTCCTTTCTTTTCTTTTCTTTCTTTCTTAAAACTTCTTGGAGATTAAATTATTACAGTAAGAGGGCAGCAGGAATTCTTTGACTTGATAAGTTCTGGCTTCCTAGTTCTTTCCCAGAAGGAATAAAGGGTTGAATAATTTATTCACTGCTTGAACAAATTTCAAGAGTGCTCTAGAATGAAGACTAGAACAGGCGGATGTGTTTAAAGATAAGACAGAGAGCCTGTAGAGGAGGTTAGCTGGCAGGCCAAGGACCTCCCAGGGTCAGAAGACATCAGGGACGCTAGGCATCTGTCAGGTCGGGCAGCTCTGAGAGGCAGAATCTAGGGTTTGGAAGGACTGGTAGGAGCATGGGAAGGACCTCATCTCCGGAGGGGCAAAGATAGGATTTCTGCATGGGTCTCACTGGGAACAGGGTGACATTAAGGGCAAGGCCAGCTGGCTAGTACTAAGTCCTTAGATACCCATGGAATCAGTGGATGTCTGGTGATCGAGACCCACTTATGAGATCTAGGGTACAAGGCAAGAACTAGATCACAAAAAAGGAGTCATAATAATACTTAACACTTATATGACACTTTAATATATGCCAGGCATTTTTCTGATTTCTTCACACCTATTAATTCATTTCATCCTCACTACAGTCCTGAGAAATTGGCACTGTTATTATTCCCACTTTAGAGAAAACCAAGGCACAGAGAGGTTGACTAAGTGACTTGCCTAACATCTCACAGACCTAAGTGGTAAAAGGCAGGATTCAATCCCGTTCTAGAATCCACACGCTTAACCATTAGATGTGATGATCTTGTTAGAAATGGGACGATGAGGGGTTGCTAAACTCTTCCAACATTCTTCCAACAAGGAAAATCACTGGTTCCAGAAACCAAAGGTTGGACTGAGTCTCAAGGAGGGCGTGAAGGTCCTCAGCAGGCTCACTCCTCAGGAGTACTTTTCCCTGAGCGCTCTACTTGTTGTGAATTATTCTCTAGGCATATAATTTCTAGTAGCTGTGATTAGCAAATCTAAGCCCTTGGTCTGCCTGCTTTTTTCTTTTTGCTTTTTTCCTCCCAAGTTTTGACCCAACAGCCACCAGGATGGGGAACTGATTTCTTGCCTTGGCTGATAGAAAGATCTGACTGACAACCTCTCAGTTGCTGCCTCTGGCATAAAGGAATGTGAGCCATTTTCCCAGTGTTGTGTGTTCAGAACTCAAAGTGACATCATAATTCCATTAACTTGCTTCTATGCCCTTTGGCTGAAAATCCAGGTCACTTTGTCAACCAAAATAAGCATTTCAAAACAGAGTCAAGACATTGCTCTAATCAGTGTGGCCTAAGTAAGTACTAATGAAGAATAAGACCCACATAAGTTGGGTTCAGGAGGCATTTTACTGCTTTATTTCCAACATGAAACCCAAGAATCCTTGCAAATTGGGAGGATGTTTGGCAGGAATGCAGTGGTTGGCACAAAACAGGCAGCAATTCTAGTCACGATCATGAACAGTCGGCCTTATTTGGCATAAAAAATTCTTCAGGGTATATTTTCAATTCATTGTTTGGAAAACTTAAGCACGTAAATGCTGTTAGCTTCAGTGGAGTTTTGTGCATACAATTCTGGTAAATTTATTAAGATTTTTAGAAAATAAGATATTCTCTCCTTCCTAGGATTGTTTTAAGCAGTTAAAATGTTTTCTTAAAAATGAAGACACTTTGTAGCACACCCACTGAAAAACAGGTACTGGGCACTACGTCCATATCAAACACTATACTGGAGCTACAGATACAGTGATGGTCCCGATTAATTCCAATGTCTTTCCCTGAGGTCTGTCATAAAATCATTATAGATGGCTTCACAGGAAAGTTCTATCAAACATGTAGAGAAAAGTTAACACCTGTCCTTCTGAAACTATTCTTAAAAATTACAGAAGAAGCAACACCCTCAAACCCATTCTATGAGGCCACCATCACCCTGATACCAAAACCAGACAGACACCACAGAAAAAGAAAATTATAGGCTGATATCACTGATGAATACAGATGCAAAAATCCTCAACAAAATACTAGCAAACCAAATCCAACAATACAGTTAAAGGATCATACATCACAATCAAGTGGGATTTATTCTAGTGATGCAAGGAGTTTCCAATATCTGCAAATCAGTCAGTGATTACACCACATTAACAAACTGAAAAATGAAAACCATACAATCATCTCAACAGATAAGGAAAAAGCTTTTAACAAACTAAAACCTTTTAACAAATTAAAACCTATTTATGATAAAATCTCTCCAGGAAGTGGGCAGGGAGGGAATATACCTCAAAATAATAAAGGCCATATATGACAAATCCACAGATAACATTCTCATCAGTGAAAAGCTGAATTTCCACTAAGATCAGGAACAAGACAAGAATGTCCACCCTCACCACTTTTATTCAACATTTTGGAAGTCCTAGCCATGGCAATCAGAGAAGAAAAAGAAATAAAAGGAATCCAAATTGCAAAAGAAGTAGTAAGAGTGTCACTGTGTTCAGATAACATGATACTACACATAAAAAAAATCCTAAAGAGGATTTTGGAAAACTACTAGAGCTCCAGTAAAGTTTCTGCATACAAAATTAATATACTGAAATCTCTCATATTTCTATACACTAACAACAAAAGATCAGAAAGAGAAATTAAGGAAACAGTTCCATTTACTATCACAACAAAAAGAATAAAATATCTAGAAATAAACCTGCCTAAGGAAGCAAAAGACCTATACTCTGAAAACTATAAGATGCTGATGAAAGAAATTGAAGATGACACAGATGGAAAGATATATCATGTTCTTGGATCAGAAGAATCGATATTGTCAACATGAGTATACTACCCAAGACAATCTACAGATTCAATGCAATAGCTGTCAAATTACAAATGGCATTTTTCACAGAACTAGAACAAAAATATTTTAAATCAGTATGGCAACACAAAAACCCCCAAATGGCCAAAGCAATTCTGAGAAAGAAAAATGGAGCTGGAGGAATCAGGCTCCTCACTTCAGATTATACTACAAAGCTACAGTCATCCAAAATGTATGGGACTGGTACAAAGACAGAAATTTAGATCAGTGGAAAAGCAAAGAAAGCCCAGGAATAAACCCATACACCTATGGTCAACTAATCTATGACAAAGGAGGCAAGAATATACAATGGAGAAAAGACAATCTCTTCCACAAGTGGTGCTGGGAAACTAGACAGCTACATGAAAAAGAATGAAATTAGAATATTCTCTAACACCATACACAAAAATAAACTCAAAATGGATTAAAGACCTAAATATAAACTGAATACTATAAAACTCTTAGAAGAAAACATAGGTAGAACACCCTTTGACATAAACTGCAACAATATCTTTTTGGATCCACCTCCTAGAGCAATGAAAATAAAAACAAAAATAAACAAACAGGACCTAATTAAACTTAAAAGGTTTTGCATAGCAAAGGAAACCATAAACAAAACAAAAAGACAACCCACAGAAAGGGAGAAAATTTTGCAAATGAAGCAACTAACAAGGGATTAATCTCCAAAATATACAAACAACTCATGTAGCTCAATATCAAGAAAAACAAACAACACAATCAAAAAATGGGCAGAAGATCTGAACAGACATTTTTCTAAAGAAGACATACAGATGCTAAAAAAACACATACAAAAATGCTCAACATTGCTAATTATTAGAGAAATGCAAATCAAAAGTACAATGAGATATTACCTTAACACCAGTCAGAATGGCCAACATCAAAAAGTCTACAAACAATAACTGCTGGAGAGGATGCGGAGAAATGGATATCCTTCTACAGTGTTGGTGGGAATGTACATTGGTGCAACCGCTATGGAAAACGGTATGGAGAGTCCTCAAAAAAAAAAACCCCTAAAAATAGAACTACCATATGACCTAGCAATCCTACTCCTGGGCATCTATCCAGAGAAAACAATGATTCGAAAAGATACATGCACTCCCATGTTCACTGCAGCACCATTTACAATAGCCAAGACACGGAAGCAACCTAAATGTCCGTTGACAGAGGAATGGATAAAGAAGATGTGTACATATATATATATATATGATGGAATACTACTCAGCCATAAAAGAGAATGAAAATATGCTGTTTGCAGCAACATAGATGGTAAATCATACTAAGTAAATCAGACATGATAATCAGAGATTATCATACTAAGTAAATCAGACAGGAGAAAGACAAATATCATATGATACCACTTGTATGTGGAATCCAAAAAAGAGATACAAATGAACTTATTTGCAGAACAGAAACAGACTCATAGACTTTGAAAACAAACTTATTGCTACCACAGGGAACAGGTGTGGGGAGAGACAGACTGGGGGTTTGGAATTGGCATATGCACAATGCGGTATATGCAATGATTGGCCAATGAGGATCTGCTATACAGGACAGGGAACGCCACCCAATATTCTGTGATAATCTGTATGGAAAAGAATCTGAAAAAGAAGTTATGTGTGTATGTATAACTGAATCACTTTGTTGTATAGCAGAATTTACTGCATTGTAAATCAAGTACACTTCAATAAAACTTAAAAAAAACTTTATAGAAGGTGAGGAAAAAGCAAAGAGGGCACAAGAGATAGAGGGTAAGGAAAAGGACCACACAGAAGGTTTGTCCAATGTTATTTCTAATATTCACAGTACCTTGAAGATGTTAATTATAATCACGTGCCCCATGGCTGAAGGAAGATAATGAGAGATTTTTTTTCCAGATCTTACAGATTAAAGGAAATAGGACGCATTTAACTCAGACAGATTTTAGAGAGGCTTTAGAGTCTGTCCCATGTGATATTCATTGCAAGAGGTGGGGTGGACCCCAGAAGCCCAGTTCATCCATCTGACACTCATGATGTCTACCCCTTTTTTATAGGCTGGGAGATCGTGGTACAGTTATGAACAAGTCATTGTCCCTGCCCTCAGGGAACAGAGACTTTAGTGCAAGAGACAGACTGATAAATAATTTTTGCCTGTTACAATCTGCTCCATGTTGTAGGAGTTGACAGAATGTTGGTGGAGCCCAGAGGAAGAGATAAATCTTTCCTGTCTTTGAGATGGAAGACACAACTGTTTCTTTTTGCCCATGGAGAAAAGAAAATCGTTCTTCTTTTTAGGTTCTTAGAAGAGGTCAGTTTTTATCTTCCTTAGCCCTTCTAGGGTTTCCTGAATATCTACCGGGCACTGGATGGATTGCAATGAGAAACGGGTAGCAACAGTTCCTGGAAGCTAATCCTTTAGAGAGAAAGTCAGCTAATTTGATTAAACAAATAATTACAGAGTAGCCTCATTTTATGTGGATGTGAAACATAGGGCATAGAAATACGCACATACATTAATAAAAACATATAAAATAGTAATAAAGTCCGCCTGTGCACAAAATGTAAAACAATGCAAATTCCCTCTCTCCCAAATTAAAAAGAATCGTCAAGAATCATAATTTCAAAGTTGGTGACAGAGTGAGTTTTAAAGGGTGTTTATGTAATTGGTGCACAGCTGTACCACTTCATAGCTGGTTTAAAAAAAAGCAGTCTTAATCCCTTGTAAGGATTAATCTTGAATTCTGCAAAACTTTAAATAATACAGATATTTAAAGGAACATAACCCTAGGGAAACCTGAAGCAGTCCTACTAAACGATACATAGTTAGAAGGGTACAAAGCGTTGTAAAGGGGCTTTGAGAACCAGACCAGTCCAGTGGAGGGTATCAGGAAAGACTTCCCGGAAGAAGTGATGATTTAGGCTAAAACAAAAAGGTTAAGTAAAGACTTGGCTTTGAGAAGATAGAGAAGGCACTCTCAGTTCAATAATTAGGTTGGTTTCCTTATCTCATCCCAGCTTTGCTTCTCCCCTAGTTGGCTGTTGCTCAGGTCCTACTATAATTTGAGGCAGATGCCACCTAAGAATTGCTTGTGCGTTATTTGGGGAGGTAGGAGGTGGAGAGGGAACCTGGGGAGGAAAACCAAGTACAACTGATCTTGGCCAACAGAAATCACAGAGCACATAAATTCCAAACTCTGTTTACTTCCCTTAGCTGATTTACAAAAATACAAGTCAGTAAATACTAACTTGTAATTAAAATTAGCTGACTAGTTCCATGTGTTTGCCTGGCTGATTGTGAAATATATGTTGCATATGTTATTAAATTCCTTTCTGGGGGGGGGAGTCACAAATGCAAACTCTATTTCTTTGTTGCTGGTTAGGCGGTCTGTAGAATGAGATCTTTTGCAAAATCTTTTCATTTTTAAATTAGGGCCAGGAAGCTTCGGTGGTGCTTGTAAAGTTAGGGATGACAAAATAGACCTGAAACTCAGCCCCCTGTCCGTGGGACATGAAGGAAATGCAGATGTCAGATGGGGACTTCAGCAAATTCTCATTAGATGATGTAAGCCAATCAGATGAGAGGACTCATCCAAGATATTAACCCAAGATCAGAGCTACATTCTTATTTGTAATTGAAAATTTGAGTGGTTGTAACGACAAGGCTGGAAACAAATGCATTACAGCCATAGCTAACACAGCATTTGCAGGGTGTACTGAGCTAAGACCCATTTTTGTGTTTTCTCATTTTAAAGAAAAGAATAACTTTGTGAGCTCTCACTATATACATCAAGCTTGTTTCAAGAACTGTAAGACCATTAGCTCATCTAACCCTACCATGGCCCAGGCACGTGGATGCAAAATCAGAGCCCAGAGAAGTCGGCTGGTATTTTTTCCAAGGTAAATTTCCAACTAGTAAATGAAGGAGCTTAGCTTTGAACCCAGGCCATGTTTAAAGCAGCTTCATGAGGCAGGTGCTTTGATTAGTTTTGTAGAAAAATAAACTGAGGCACAGAATGTTCGTCAATTTTCATAAGGCCCTATAACAAGGCTCAAATTCAAGATTCCAAGCTGAGGATCATTTCCAAGACTGTGATCATTCAGACTGCATATGTAGGTATTGCCTTTTTTCAGTGTTCACTCTTTTTATGTTGGGGCAAGAGAAACCTGGGTTATAGTTTCTCTCACCTCAGGAATGCTCTCAAATTGCTCTGATGGTTGATGTTGAGATTTGGCATTTCAGCAAGCACTTGTTTTCTCTCACCTTCTTGCTTTTAGCATATTTTCCTGGCTTTTAGCCTCCACATTAAAAGCTGTCTTTCATTTTTTTTTTTTTTCTGATGAACTCACCTTCAAAATACAGATAAAAGTTTAAGAGGGAGGCAGAATTAACCCAGGAACTGGGTAGCCACTCAGGTCTGGAGGCAAGAAATGTTTACCTAAAAATTCAGTCAATGGAGCAAAGATGGAACCAGAGACTTGAAAAGCGAAGTCAAGTGAATCCATGTCCACGTCAGTAGAGACAGCCGGACATACGTGCAACTCTCTTCAAAGGTTGCTTAGGGACCCAATAATCCTGGAAAGACTGTGCCCTGAATCTCAATGTGGGTGGGCGGATAAAGGAACATTATTCCTCTTCTTCGTCTTGGTTTTCCCAGGGTACCGGCAACAAAGCAAATGTAATTTGCATTCAATGACTGAAAGTCACTCACATCTGTAAACACTAACTGTCCCAGGCAGCAACACCCTCCAGAAAGCCTCTTAGCCCCATTTCAAGGAGCCAGATGTGAAGAGAAAGCCTTCTGCTTTCCATTGTTCTTTCCATTTGAGCTGCAGGACCCTGGGGAGTTCCATGTGCTGGGAAAACATGGCACATTTTGTTCTTAAATTGAACCAAGCTTATTATGTTAGAGAGAGTTTAATTAAACTCTTGCTGGTGGTTGGGAAAAGGTTAGCTTCCCCCCAGGCCTTTCTTCATGTGCTCTCTGCAGGTAGCACACACTTTTCCCTTCCAAGGGAAGGTACATTAGGATCGTATGAATATGCACAGGCTCTAGAAGTTTCCAAGATGTTCCTGGGGCATTTGACTCATAACTTTCATTTTAATCAATCAACTCAGTGGTATGGTAAAGGGATTACAACTCTCCTCCTCTCTGATCACAGGCGTTCGGCTTTACTGTAGGGCCACCCGTACTAATCCTTTTCACTATTATTTTAGTTGCCTGTACCGTGATTTCTTATACCCTTTGTCCTCTTATATGCTTATGTTCTTTCACTCTGAATTTAACTGAGGCTAGGAAAAAGCTGCACATATTTCTTTGTATTTATGCTTCACTTCTAGCCCAAAACAGTAGAGTTCTTGCAAATTGGGAGGAATGTTTGCCAGGACTGTAGTGCCTGGTACAGACCTCTGCAGAAACTCCACTTGTGATTATAAATAGTTGGCCTCTCTCGGTATAAACAATTTTGAGGGTATATTTTTCAACTCATTGTTTGGAAAACTTAAGAACTAAACGCCATTAGCTTTAGCAGAGTCTTATGTGCAAATTCCTGGGTAACCATACATAATGCTGTTGTTTAATGGACTTTGTATATCCCCCCTCCTACCATTTCCTAAAGCTTTTTAGTGTTTAGAATATTTTCATGCAAAGGGAAAACTAAGTCTTTATTATTAAAGTATGCCTTTCTCGGAATCACAACACAGAAACTGGCAAACAGGTTTAAAGGAAATATTAAATGAAAAAATGCACGGGTTGCTGTCATCCTTAAATGTTAAGCACATCCATTTTGCCAGGGAGACTAGCAGCATTAGAGTGTACATAATAACTGACATGACTTGCCAATGAGTCTGATCTTCCTTCCTCCTCAAGTCAGTTTCAAACAGGTGACTATTTAAGCTACACGCATGAGACGCAAGAACCACATGCTCTTTAAACTACCATCCAGCAGGAGTTAATGGCAAGCAAGTTTTCAATAAATTAACTTACCCTTTCAGTGGCAATGGGGCTTTATCTTGATAGATAAAAAGAAAGTAATACTTTATATACTATGTAATTTTGAATGTGAAATCCAGTATAGATGTGTCTTAGTTAAGAAAGGATATGCCTAAGAAATACAGTTTGTGAACTTCCCGGAGGAAGGCAGAATAAGAAGCTGTGAGCCTTCCACTTTCGAGTCCACTGAAATGCCAATAAATAATCTGAAGCAAAGGCTTCGGAAATAGCAGTCAAAATCATCACAGGAAACTCCAGGAAAAAATGAAAAAAAGGGTGAAAAGTGATTTTTGAACTATTAAGACTGTTTGGCACTATGAGAGAAGACATATATGAATTAAGAACCTGGGTGCAGAATGAGGAGGGGTTGATGGTTGTGGAATCAGTAAACCATGAAATGAAATGAAAATCGAAACAGGATTTAGAGAATAGTTGTAGTCTATTTTTTAAGTGTGAAGGAAAAACATTATACCTATTTCAAAAGAGCTGATTATGGGAGGAAGGGATGAGAAGAAATCAGTAATGATAATGGGGTAAAATGTGGAATTGGATGCTATTGGAAACTAAACAGAGAAAATGAACTAGGGTGAAACATGCAAAACATGGAAAGAGATATGAAAAGATAAAGAAGATGGGCTTAGAGAATGGAGCCCTCTGGGAGAGACAAGAGATCCTAAACAGAGAGAAAGAGGAAGTTCAATTGTGGCTCAGAGGTAATGTAATAAACAAGAATAAATGGCGAATATGCTGTCTGCATGCAATAGAGGCTCTAAATAGATTTATAGAATGAATGAGCAAACCAAAAAGACCAAAAAAGAGATCCGCTAGAAGAAAAATGTTGCCACAAACAAAATAGCTGAAGTTATAAAGTCTTACTTAAGATTCCATGTAAAAAATGAGATTGACATGCATCATCAAATATTTTATCTACAAGAGAAAATGATAGCATACTGTGAGTAGCTAGATTAGAGATTTCATGTAAAGGAATAGAGCTCACAAGTGAATAGGGACTATGTCTTCTTTCATTGTAATGGAAAAATATACACAAATCATAGTCAGAGTTAAAAGCCGTAAAACTGGGTTTTTATCCAAGCAAGTTGTTACCCAAATACAAAGACTTTCACAGATTTTTGACTCTTAAGAAATTTAATCATCAACTAATGGACAACTGTTGGATTCAAAGGTTATTTCAAAAAGAAATCTGAATTTAGAAGACAGACATGAGAATGAATACCTGTTAAAAATAGTAAAAAATTCTGAATTAGTAAATATCTGTTGAAGAGAGAAGTGAGAACAATAATTGGGAAGAATTGTTTGTGATAGGAACTGGGGATTAGGAGAATTGTTGAAACTAAAAGTAAACGATATCTCATGCTCCTGGATTTGAAGAATTAATATCATTAAAATGGCCATACTACTCAAAGCATTACACAGATTTAATGTGATCCCTATCAAATTACCCATGACATTTTTCACAGAACTAGAACAAATAATCCAAAAACTTCTATGGAACAATAAAAGACCCAGAATTGCCAAAGCAATCCTGAGGGGGAAAAAAACCAAACAGGAAGCATAACTCTCCCAGACTTCAAACAATATTACAAAGCTGCAGTAATCAAGACAGTGCAGTACTGGTACAAAAAAAGACATACAGACCAATGGAACAGAATAGAGAACCCAGAAATAAACCCAGACACCTATGGTCAATTAATCTTCAACAAAGCAGGCAAGAATATAAAATGGGAAAAAGTCTTTTCAGCAAGTGGTGCTGGCAAAAATGGACAGCTGCACAGAAATCAATGAAGCTAGAGCACACCCTCACACCATGTACACAAATAAACTCTAAATGGCTTAAAGACGGAAACATAAGACAAGACATCATAAAACTCCTAGAAGAGAACACAGGCAAAACATTTTCTAACGTCAACTGTACAAAGGTTTCCTTAGGTCAGTCTCCCAAGGCCATAGAAATAACAACAAAAAAGAAACCAGTGAAACTTAATCAAACCTATAAGCTTTTATACAGCAAAGGAAACTATATAAAGAAAAAAGGCAATCTACAGAATGGGAGAAAATAGCTGCAAATGATGCAACTGACAAGGGCTTAATCTCCAAAATATACAAACAACACATACAACCCAACAGCAAAGAAACAAACAACCCAAATGAAGACCTAAGCAGAAGACCTAAGCAGACATTTATCCAAAGAAGACATACGAATGCCCACAGGCACATGAAAAAAATGCTCAGCATCTCTCATTATTAGAGAAATGCAAATCAAAACTACTATGAGGTACCACTTCACACTGGTCAGAATGGCTATCATTGATAAATCTACAAATAACAAATGCTGGAGAAGGTGTGGAGAAATGGGAACCCTCCCACACTGCTGGTAGGAATATAAATTTGTACTACCACTATGGAAAATAGTATGGAGGCTCCTAAGAAAAGTAAATATAGAACTACCACATACATGATCCAGCAATCCCATTCCTGGGCATATATCCAGGCAAAACTTCCACTGAAAAAGATACATGCACCCCTATGTTCACTGCAGCACTATTCACAATAGTCAAGACATGGAAACAACCTAAACGTCCATCAACATATGCATAGATTAAGAAGATGTGGTACACATACACATGAAATACTACTCAGCGACAAAAAAGAACAAAATAATGCCTTTTAGCAACATGGATATAACTAGAGATTCTCATATTAAGAGAAGTTAAGTTAGAAAGATAAAGAGAAATGCTACATGATAGCTCTTATATGTGGAATCTAAAATAAGGCACAGATGAACCTATCCATAGAACAGAAACAGACTCATAGACATGTAGATCAGACTTGTGGTTGCCAAGGGGGAGGGGGCAGGGGAGGGAGTGGGATGGACTGGGAGTTTGGTGCTAGCAGATGCAAACTATTGCATTTGGAGTGGATAAGCAAAGAGGTCCCTCCTGTATAGCACAAGAAACTATATCCAATCACTTGTGGTAGAAATAATAGATGATAATATGAGAAAAAAGAATGTGTGCATGTATATATGTATGTGTGTATATATATATATATATATATAT
Source organism: Catagonus wagneri (assembly GCA_004024745.2). Classification (NCBI taxonomy): domain Eukaryota; kingdom Metazoa; phylum Chordata; class Mammalia; order Artiodactyla; family Tayassuidae; genus Catagonus; species Catagonus wagneri. The sequence continues at coordinate 32,287,731 of PVHT021183666.1, forward strand.
ATATATATATATATATATATAAAAAACTGGGTCACTTTTGCTGTACACCAGAAACTGACAGAACATTGCAAATCAACTATTATAAAAATTTTTTAGAAAGTAAATGAAAATAAGTTGAGTAGTAAGTCAAATCAATGGAGAATGTGAGTGAGTAAAGAGCTGAGAAAAACAAAGACAAGTTTTCCCAAAAGGGAATCAAAATATATTACTCTAATAAATATGTATTTGTGTAATTCTATGTATTGATAAAATAGAATATCTTTGTTGTTTAAGCTGAAAGCTAACTGAATTAAAAAGAAGATTGTTGCCAAAGGGAATACAAATAAACAAAAACAAAACCAAGCAAATGCACTGTCTATATAATACCAAGAAAATTTAGAAAACAATTAGTTAAAAAAATTGAGAGGTAAAAAATAGAATGGCAGAACATAAACTAAATAGGACTAAAATAAGTTTAAAAATCATGTGGGAAGCAAAATAAACAAACAACCCCCCTCCCTACAAAAACCCCCACTACCACCAACACACTTCCAATTGGATTAAAGCAATAATTTACCGAAAAAAAAATCTTTTAAAAGGCTTAGAAAGTCTAAAAATAAGAAAAATAAATTTTAAAAATATTTAAAAGATTAATTAAAGTGAAGGAAAAGGAGGTTGGATGTCAGATACAATTTAAGGCAAATGTTACTAAAGGAAGACAATTATGTTCATTGTATGATGATAAAAGTCAGAGTTAATAATAAGAGCACAGTGATATTATGTCCATAGGGCCCGAAGAACACAGCAACAAACAGAAAGCAATAACTGTAAAAATCAAGAGAAATTATAAGTACACAATTTAAAATCAAGGTGTTAATACCCCCTTATCAGAATATGAAAAAAATCAAGGAGACAACGATAAAGTAACAGTATAACAGAGAGCTTGAAAAACATACTTAAATGTACCGTAATAAAGCAGTAAGGATAGATGTTGCTGAGAGTCAAGTGGAACAAACAACACAACGACAACAAAAACCCTGAAAGTTTATTGCTGGTTCCCAATGGGATGGCAAATGAGCATACACTCCTCATTACTCTAAATTCAACCCTGGGAAGCTTCAGAAACAGAGGGAAACCCAGATCCATGGAACAGAGACACTGAAACAAAGGAGAAGATCAAAAGCCATCCTGACTGGAGGATGGGGAGGGAGTGGACGTCACCTAAGGCGGAGGTGAACTGACTCAGGAGTCAGAGGATGAATGGGGGCAGGGAAGGGGTCCTCTTCTTTCCTCTGATGCACTGGTGGGAGGGTGCCTTTGCGAGGACTGTTGGGGGTGTCCTGTTTGACCCCTCCTGACATTGCCAAGGGAGGGAAATGACCTGGTTCTGCAGTTCACAGGTCAGCAGCGCTGTGCCAGCCTGACGCCTGTCCTCAGCCATAATACACTCAGGGCAGCAAAAGGCTCTCCTCAAGGGAAGAAGAGATAAAAGGGGCTCAGGCACCCTTGGGTGCACCCTTTTCTATCCCTTCCCTCGCCAAATTCGCAGAGCTTGGACTAGACCCTAAGGAGAGCTTCTCTTTCTATTCCTACTTTGTGTAGAGTGTCAGGATGAATCCCTGACTAGAGAGGGTGCTCAGGGAAATGACAGCAAAGGGAGGAGTGGTTGACAGTGGTGTGATGCTTGATTCTTTCTTCCCTGACTCATCCCCTTTCTTTCCCTTAAACGTATCTGGAAGACATACCACCTAGGATTGGGCCCTTTCCCATTACAGGCTACCAGGCCTAAAGTTTAAATCACCAGAGAAACATAAGACCATCTGCCACGATAACCAGATATCAAGGCACGACAGTAAAAGTGAAGGTAAACTAAACATCAAGCAGCTTAATTGCAACAGATGGACCACAAATTTAATATAAGCACAATGCATACCCTCAAAGACATGGGTGGGTGGGGGGGTATTAGTAATAGGAAGCAAGCCTGAAAAGTGAAGAAAAAGAACCCAATGCAAATTGAGTGTTCAACAAATACTGATCATGGCTGTGGTATCCTTGCCAAAGACACACAACCTGAATCTAATCATGAGGAAACATCAGAAAACCCCAGAATAAGAGTCCACCAAATAACTGCCCGGTACTCTCCAAAAATGTCACAGTCGTGAAATTAAAAGAAGGACTAAGGAACTGTCTCAGATTAAAGGAAGCTAAAGACACATGACAGGTCAATGCAGGGTGTGATCCTGGATTGGATCCAGACCAGACTTTTTATTTTTCATTTGCTACAGAGCAGTGCTGTCCACTCTGTTGGCCACTGGCCCCAAGGAGCTACTGAACAATTGAAATGCAGGTAGTCTGAACTGAGATGTGCTGCAATTATAAAATACACACTGCGTTTTAGTAAGAAAAGAAAAATGCAAAAAAAAATCTGTTACATATTTTTATATTAATTACACATTAGAATGGCACTATTTTGGCTGTATTGGCTTAAGCAAAATTTATTTATTTATTTGTTTGTTTGTTTCTTTTTGTCTTTTTACCTTATCTAGGGCCGCACCCGCGGCATTTGGAGGTTCCCAGGCTAGGGGTCTAACAGGAGCTGTAGCTGCCAGCCTTCACCACAGCCACAGCAACGTGGGATCCGAGCCGCGTCTGCAACCTACACCACAACTCACGGCAATGCCAGATCCTTAACCCACTGAGCGAGGCCAGGGATTGAACCCGCAACCTCATGGTTCTTAGTTGGATTCGTCACTGAGTCACGACGGGAACTCCCAAGCAAAATGTATTATTTAGGTTAATTTCACTTGCTTCTTTACCTTTTTTGTTGTTATTGTCTTTTTGTGTTATCTAGGGCCGCACCCGCGGCATATGGAGGTTCCCAGGCTAGGGGTCTAACAGGAGCTACAGCTGCCGGCCGATGCCACAGCCACAGCCACAGCCACGTGGGATCTGAGCCGTGTCTGCGACCTACACCACAACTCACGGCAATGCCGGATCCTTAACCCACTGAGCAAGGCCAGGGATCGAACCCACAACCTCATGGTTCTTCGTCGGATTTGTTAACCACTGAGCCACGAAGGGAACTCCTTCTTTACTTTTTTAAGATAGGTGAAGACATTAAATTATATCTCTGGCTTATTTTTGTGGCCTACGTTATACTGCTATCATATAGTACTGCTATAAAGAACATTAGAAGTTCAGTTAGTGTACTTTGAACAAGGAATGTGGATTAGGCAATAGTATTTTATCAGTGTTAATGATAAACGTGCTGTAATTTTATAAGAGAATGTCCTTATTCTTAGAAAATACACACAAATGTATTCAGAGGTAAAGGAACAGGCAGGATGTCTGCTACACACTCTCAAAAGTTTAGAAAAAAAAATGTATATACATCTATGGAGAGAGAATGATAAAGCAAATATGGTAAAAAGTTAACAATTACAGAATTGAGGTGAAAGATAATAGGCGTCCTGTGTACCATCCAGGCAACTTTTATATCAATTTGACATTATTTCAGAATAAAAGGTCACGAAATCCACCCCCACACAATGGTTAAAATAAGCAGCACAGTAGTTTGAATAAAAAGAATGGGGGAGTTCCCTTTGTGGCTCAATGGTTAACGAACCTGACTAGGATCCATGAGGATGCGGGTTCGATCCCTGGCCTCACTCAGTGGGTAAGGATCCGGCATTGCCGTGAGCTGTGGTGTAGGCTGCAGACACGGCTCGGATCCCGTGTTGCTGTGGCTGGGTGTAGGCCGGCGGCTACAGCTCCCGTTAGACCCCTAGCCTGGGAACCTCCATATGCCGCGGGAGTGGCTCTAGATAAAGGCAAAAAGACAAAAAAAAAAAAAAAAACTGAAATGCAGAGGGAAAAATTAGGTCATCAAGGGGGAAAAAAAAAAATCAAGACTGCCACTGGACTTCTTAACAGCTGGATACAAGAATCCAGTGGTTTATAGTATGGATGAAAAAGTTTTAGAACCTAGATATATTCAGCCCCATGCAATTTAAATGTGAGAGAATAGGAAAAATATCCTTAGGCATTTCGCACTTTAGGGGGCTTGCCTTGCAAAGACTTACTACGGAAACACTCTTGAAAGAAGCAGTCAGTAAGAGAAATGCTAAAAAGCTATGGGTGGTTAAGACTTTAGTGAAGTTCATGGCTGTGTGAAAAAAAAAAAGACTAAAGAAAAGAAAAAGAAGACATCCATAGCAATTCAGGAATAAAGTTCTAGAAAATAATCCATATGAAATGCAGATTTGGCTACAGGGGTCAGAAAGGCCAAAGGAATAAAAAGCATGCCAGTGGTCTCATTTTGTCTGGGAAAGACACAAATATTAAAATGTTTAGGAAATCAATAGCAATAAATAAACAGAAGCATGTGTCTTAAATTAAGGCAACCACCGTATGAACAACAACAACAAAGAATCAAATACTTAGAAGCCAGCAACAGAAAACTTAACCCAGGCAACGGAAAGAAAAGAAGGAGGTTCAGAAAACATAAAATGAGACGGCAGAAAAAATTTTAATATGACTGTAATCAAAATAAATGTGGGATAAATGGAATGAAACAAAATAAATAAAGCCAGAGGGGTACGGCCCAATGATGCTTATATGCTATAAATTGAGTCACATAAACCTTGGCACGCAGGGAGGAATGAGATAAAAGGCTTTCTAAAGAAACGTATATGAGGTTATTAAAAAGGCAAAATAAAAACAAACTGTAAATACAAAAAAAGCAGAAATCACCTATGACATCCTCTCTTATGAAAACAAAATAAACGTTCAATGAAAAAGTGATCCGGAAAGAAGCTTAACTGGCACATAGAGACCACAAGAGAGCTTCTCTATCTTTACCCAGACCCTTGGCTGAACAAAGTTCTCCCCTGAAAACCACAAGTTTGGAGATTGACGCTGCTCCACTGTTGTGTAGCTTTTGTGTTGCTCTAAAGATGTCTGATCCTTTATGACCCATTTTTCTGAATGCCTTTACAGTTGTCCCTATCCCCATTATTCTAAAATGTCATGGGAGTTCCCGTCGTGGCTCAGTGGTTAATGAATCTGACTAGGACCACGAGGTTGCGGGTTCGATCCCTGGCCTTGCTCAGTGGGTTAAGGATCCGGCGTTGCCGTGAGCTGTGGTGTAGGTTGCAGACGTGGCTCGGATCCCGCGTGGCTGTGGCTGTGGCGAAGGCCGGCAGCTACAGCTCCTGTTAGACCCCTAGCCTGGGAACCTCCATATGCCGCGGGTGCGGCCCTATATAAAGCAAAAAGACAAAAAAGAAATAAATAAAAGTAAAATAAAATAAAATAAAATGTCATGACACTGTGCCAAGCACGTGGTTCTGTACGATGAACTGGCTCGTTCTTCTGCCCACCCCCTGGGCACGTACCTAGGACCCATCTCGCCTTGCTCTGCTAGGCAGTTGCTACTTGTTCATCTGTCTTTCATCTTCCCAGAGTTGGATGTTGTTTCTTGTATGGTGTGCCCTTCTTTCCTCTTTGCTTGTCTTCGTGGATCCACATAGATTTAGCTAATGTTATTTCTCCAGGTTTTGCAGAAAGATCAGAGATTAAGGTGTGCGTTCAACCTGTGTGGCTAACAGAAGGACCAGATGACTGAGTTCTCCTTCTCGGCTCCCAATCCCTATGGCCGGGAGTTGTTCCCGTATAGACTTCCCGGAGAGGTAGAGGGGAGCGGGGAGGAAAGGGTGAAGAAGTTATTTAATCTGTCCTCTTTTGTCCCTCCTTTCACTGAAACTGTACCAAATTCTATTTCCTGGCGGCATACTGTGTTCGTGACTCAGCCTGATGGTGGCACAGCTGGGAAAGCTCTGATGGGCATCATTACTCGGCTTGGAAAAAAGATCTTCCCAATGATGGTGGGAAGAAGTGGGATTACTGTTTGCCGAATGTTTGTTTCTGAAGCGAGATCAAGAGAAGGGGCTTCTGGCCCACATATGGCTCATCGCTGTTCCAGGTACTGGGCTAAGGAAACTCACAAATGGTCTTATTCATCCACAGGAGGAAACTGAGCAGGCTAAATATTATAAAACTAACAATTCTTCCCAAAGTAATTTGAGGATCTAATGCAATCGCCTTTAAAATTTTGACAGGATCCTTTACAAAACTTGATAAAATGATTCCACAATTATTTATAAAAATAGAAAGACAATATTGGGGAATATTTTAAGAAGGAATACCTCCATCTCCAGGCCAGCAACCTGGCCTGTCAGCTCTGATGCTTCTCTATCTCTCCCACTCCTCCACATCTAATCCATGACAGAATCGCTCTCTAAAATGTATCTCAAGGAGGAGTTCCCGTTGTGGCTCAGTGATTAACAAACCTGACTAGGATCCATGAGGATGTGGGTTCGATCCCTGGCCTTGCTCAGTGGGTTGAGGATCCGGCGTTGCTGTGAGCTGCAGTGTAGGTCGCAGATGTGGCTCAGATCTGGCTGTGGTGTAGGCTGGCAGCTGTAGCTCTGATGGACCCCTAGCCTGGGAACCTCCATATGTCACAGGTGCAGCCCTAAAAAGCAAAAAAAAAAAAAATCAAAACAAAAACAAAAAAAATGTATCTCAAAACTACCCATTCCCTCCATCACCACATCAATCTCCTTAGTCTGAACTACCACCATCATTGCATTATCTGCCAAACCTATCTCCCCTTACACCCACCTGCCCCACCCAATGTGCTCTGCACTCAG
>PVHT021183666.1:32309986-32381500 GCA_004024745.2 Catagonus wagneri
AATTCCTCTTGCGCAGAGACAGGAAGAACCTGAATCTCAGTGAGCCCAGACACAGGGTGAGTGATTCTAATTTAAAACCGTGGGTTCGAGTCCCAATCTGGGTTTAGGCTGGGTTTGAGTCCCGGCACCTGGGTTCAAGTCCCAATCTGTGTTCTGGCTGGGTTCAGGCCATTAGTGCTGTCAGTTTCAAGCTCATCCTCAAAACCAGGTTATTTTGAGGATTACATGTCACATAGGTCATGGAAAATGCTTGCTATACAGTAAGTTCACTATTCATAGTTATAATTTTCATATCATTTGTACGATCATTTAGTGTCTTTTCCCCCATTAATCTCTACATTGCCTGAGAACATGGGTTGTGTTATTTAAAAATCACTATTATATCTCTAGAGTCTCTGACACACATTAGGCATTTGATGAGACAATTACTAGATAAAAGGGAGTGGGTAGGGTCCTGATTAAGAATCTACTCTAAAACAGCAAATTTGGGGTCACCTGATAACTCTCGTGGCTTGGTCCTGGCTATCTGTAACATGCTGTCATGAGAATCCTAAAGTTTATCTGGAATGAGTAGAGAAAGGACATGCTGATATGTAACCAATACCTGCTGTGGTTGAGGATGCTGAGTATTTGTTGACCTTGGCCTGTGGCGTCAAGAGCAGGTCCCTTTTGCCAGCTCTTTGCAGCACAAATAAGCCTGTTGTATAATTCAAGGCCATAGCCACTGCGAGAGGACTAAGGTACCAAATAACTGACCTGAAGATAAGCAGCATGACCTCAGGGATAGTTTTTAAATCGAAGATAAGAAAAAACTGAAGAACGATTCTGCGCAAAGAAGTTGAAAGCATACCACCTTTCTAGCTGTCCGTCCTGATGAACTCATCTACTTGGAAGGTGGGTTTCCTGAATTAATCAGTGACAGCGAGCAGATAGTGTATTTCACAATTAGACAGAACTTTGTCAGACCCTTTCCCCCAACCTGTAAAGCAGCCATTCTACTCACGAGGGTAATCCTTTGGGTGTGTCTTCTCAGACCAATTCCCATAAAATGTGAGTCTGTACTTGGCAGTTCCACAGGCGCAGCAGTCTAAGATCGGTCTGTCAGTCACACCATCAAATGTGGAATCTGAAAGAGTCCAGGAAAGTCACCAGGTTGGAAAGCAGCTGTGAGTCAGTTACAAGGCGGTACCATCTTGGTCTCATTCCATCCTCAATGATGGGGAAAAGAGGATACAGTGCAGTTTTCCTTTCTAATTTTATATATCATTTATTTATTTAAAATTTCTTTTACTGGAGTTCCCATCGTGGCACACTGGAAATGAATACCACTAGGAACCATGAGGTTGTGGGTTTGATCCCTGGCCTTGCTCAGTGGGTTAAAGATCTGGCATTGCTGTGAGCTGTGGTGTAGGTCGCAGACTCAGCTCAGATCAAGCGTGGCTGTGGCCGTGGCATAGGCCAGCAGCTACAGCTCTGATTCAGCCCCTAGCCTGGGAACCTCCCTATGCCGCAGGTGCAGACCTAAAAAAAAAATTAATAAAAAAAAACTAAAAAAATAAAAAATAAAATAAAATTTTTTTTATTGAAGTATAGTTGATTTACAAGGTTATGTCAATTTCTGCTGTACAGCAAAGTGACCCAAGGTGAGGTGTTCACTGATTAATAACACCGAGAACCAGGTCCAGCTCTAAAGGATTTTATCTACCTTTAAGGTTGATAACTATATTTTGCAAATTAAAAAAAATTGGAAGTTTTTCTCTAATAATGTGAGGAGATCTATGAGACCAATAAGGCAGAATATTTGGGATGAGGGCTATCTTGGTAAGATTTACTCAGTTATCCTTTCCCCGTCTGACTCTCCTTCCTCACCTTTCCTGTAACAGGATTTCTCTACTGAATTTTAAGAAGAATTTGCACGAGAGTGTTTTCACTAAGGAATATTCTCTGGGGCTAAACTGCCAGGATCAGAAGGAAAAGCTTTGAAGGACAGCAATAAGAACAAGCAGAGAGCCTTAAACAACTTCTGAAAGTTATGAAAAACAAGATATGCCTATATGGTCACATCATTTCTTATCAAGCTTTTGGAGACTTTACCAGAAGGGTTGGGGACCTGGGAACATGTTCATAAGTTCCGATTTACTTCTGAGCATAGAAATAGCCTGGAAAACCTCAAGATTCCCTCTCCGCCTCCACTTTTAGCTGCGAATAGCTGAGAAGTGGAGAGAGAGAGATTGCATGAATAAATTCAGTATTTCCGATTGTCAAGCCCACATCCCTAACTGTGCATTGTTGCTTTTAGTCTGTTCTGCTTCCTGCAAGACGAAAACAATGTCTACCGATGCAACTTGCTTCAATTACTCTCTCCTTGGTTCCTCTGGAGATATTAACATAAATGTTCTCTGCTTCCCCGCCCCAAAGAGTTGGACATTTATTCTTAACTGTTGTGTAAAGAGCAGCGACAAAAAGTTTAAGAATCTTTTTGAGGATCCGGAAGAGCATTTTACACATCTTATTAGAATTCGCTGGGTTCATTTGATTTGAATATGCAAAATCGGTGATGAGTAGAAGTGCATTCTGGGTTCTAGAATGGAAACAAAGGTATGGGATATTGGAATAATAACTTCATCAAATAGAGTCCTCGTATGTGTTGCTCCCTTCCCATTCACAGTCTCAGTTAACCCTAGCAATCTGTGCAGGTCAGTACTTTGGTTAACTCTGTATTACAGATCATGAAACCAAGGCGGGTTAGGTAACCAGCCCAAGGTCACAGGGTCAGTGAACGGTGCGGGCAGGACCGGAGCCCAGGTCTTTGGAGTCCACAGCCCTGAAGGAAAGACCTGCTGCTGAGGAGGTCTGCATAAACACCAATGAGAGAAATCTGCATAGAGCCCAGACCGGAGCCCAGGTCTTTGGAGTCCACAGCCCTGAAGGAAAGACCTGCTGCTGAGGAGGTCTGCATAAACACCAATGAGAGAATTTTGCTTTTTCAAATGAAGAAGAGTTCATTTAAAAAAAAATTACCTCCCTACAAGGCTCCAGAATTTCTAAACAGCTTTAAAGAAGAGATCTGAAACCATCCAAAATAGAAATCATTGGCTACTTTTTGTGCACTAGGAAGAGGCTACAGCATTGTTTGTACTGGGAGCAAGCCTCCCACTGCCTTATGTACACGAAGCCCAGATTTGATTCCTACATGAGCCACTTTGCTCTTTGAGAGTTAAGGGACAAGCCCTATTGAATAGACTTCAGGAAAGGTAGCAGAAACGAACACCTCCTGAAGATTTTTTTCCCCCACATTTCCATTATGATCAACTACACTGCCAAAAGAAAGAAAAAAGAAAGAAAAAAGAAAACTAAACTAAACTAAATTAGTTTTGCAAAAGAGATTCAGAGCTAAGAGATCCATGCTGGGGCTTCAATTGTAACTACTAGGCGCTGTTAAATGAGGTGGCAAAAATCTCTAAAGAACCCAAATCAGGCAAATTGGTAGCTTTACCTTATCAAAATGGCTTTTGGATTTAAGTAGTGGGAACTTAAAGATACAGCCCAGGGTTCAAGGAATGCACTTATAATAAAACCTTTGGAACTCCAAAGGAAAATAATCTTTCCTTTAAAAAGTAAATTTCTAAATTTCAAAATAAAAGCAGATGTCCTGTTCCCTACTGAGGAAAAAGCCTGTAGAAAGTGAAGCCGGTTTTCACAGGGCAGCGATAACAAGTGTTAACTTACCCTCATCGCCTAGCCTCACAGCGCCTGCCCAGTACAGGTGCCCCGAGGTCAAGCGGCATCTCTGGCGCTGTCCCCATCCCCTCATTTCCATTCTTAATTTATCAGCTTCCTTTTCAAGGCTCATCCTTCGTTCTTTGTTCCTCTTCCCTTGCCTTCCTTTTTTATTTATTTATTTATTTTTTCTTTTAGCCTTTTCTAGGACCGCACCCGTGGCATACGGAGGTTCCCAGGCTAGGGGTCTAACAGGAGCTGTAGCTGTCGACCTTCGCCACAGTCACAGCAATGCGGGATCCGAGCCGCATCTGCGACCTACACCACAGCTCACGGCAACGCCAGATCCTTAACCCACTGTGCAAGGTCAGGGATCGAACCCGCAACCTCATGGTTCCCAGTTGGATTCATTAACCACTGAGCCACAACGGGAACTCCCCCTTGCCTTCCTTTTCTTATTCTTTCTCTGCCTGCATTTTCCTCTCATTGCTGCTTCTGCCTTCATCTTTTCCTCTCTCCCCCCTACTTATCTGTGACACGGTATTAAAGTGAGTCTATCTGTGCATTTGTTTATTACAGATCAATGTTTGGAATATTTTATGTTTCTCTGTTCTTAATTGTAAATTAACATGTTATGTTTCTTTAAAAAAAGAAAAGATTGCCATTGCTTTTAATCTGTGCAGTTCTTAATTTTTTTCTCGATGGATTAATACCTTCAGCTAGGGGAAAAATAGACACTAGTTTCTCTCTCCCGCTCCTTGGTAGATTTGATTTGACTCAACAGAGAGTATGAAGACCTTAATGAGAGAGCTGGAGATAATAATGTGGGCACACAAAGAGAAAAATCCCTTTGCTCTATGCTTATATCTTGAAGACTTTCTGAACGGGACCTGCTTTGCTAACTGACAGATTTCCTCATGGGTCTGCTGCTTCTATGAATCATCTACAACTGCACCTGATGATCCTACAGCCCAGGTCCTGCTGGTCTTTTTTTTGTTCACAAAGTTGCTCTTGGAAAGGATTTTTTTTTTTCAATTATAGTTGATTTACCATGTTGGCCCAATTTCTGCTGTGCAGCAAAATGACCCAGGCATACATACATATATACATTCTTTTTCTCATATTATCTTCCATCGTGTTCTATCCCAAGAGGTTGGATATAGTTCCCTGTGTTTTTATATAGGTTCACTCTCGGTCAGTTGATAGGATCTGTGGTTCAGAAGTGGTCACCCATAGAGATTTGCAATGCTGTGTTATTGACACTGTATCTGCAGAATGTTAGCGTATTCATGCTTAGACAAGGCTCCCACAGTATCGGGACAGAGGCTTTGGAAAGTGTACTTTAGTTGAGGACTGCTGTCAGTTCACGAGGGTGTCAGTCAAGTGTCTTCTGGGAACCCTCAAATCTGGGCGAAAAAAAGGCTGTCCTTTGAGAGTCCAACTAACAAGACTGCACCACAGTGGCCATGATCAGCCAGCCGTGGGTGTAGACCAAGAGGTGAGCCAGGACACCCACAAGCCTAACCCACAGGACCTGGCGTCACCTTGCGGAGGCCAGGCAGGCATGGGATTGTCCTTTAGGAACCAAGAGCCTCAACAATTGAGATGCTCTGGGTCTGGAGAAAGTCTGAGTGAATTGGTGGACTATTCAACACAGCAAAGAAAAGAGCCAACAGCCACGTGTGGTGATGCCCACCTGCATGCTGCCCAGCGCGCCGGTCCACAAGTCCCAGCCCTCCGGCCCCACCGGCAGGCACGACCCTAATGCAGGGCAGCCAGCTCTCCCCTTTTTGCTCTTTTCACGCTCTCCAAGCTGTCTTCCACATAGGACAGAGCTTCCATACCAGCTCATCTACAGGGACACCTATGCTCTGATCTACCAAAAGCAGCAATTCAAGCTACTGAATTGGGTGGTAGTTACTTTGATTAAAAGTGGTTAGCTCAATGCCTCCCAGGCCCAAACTCTGTCCCCCCCACTAACTGGATGATGCTGAGCGAGCTATATAAACTTTGCATGTCTCAGGCTCCCCATCTATAAAATAGGAGTGATATGGTAGTCTTTACCATATAGGATTGGTGTTCAGCTTATAAGATTAAGGCATGTGATGTGCTTAGAATGGTGCCTGGCGTGTAGCAAGCACTAAAAAAAAAAAAAAAATTAGCTATTGTTATTATTTTCCCAGAAGCCCATTACCAACTTTCCCTTTTCTTGGTAGCTTATGATGTGCTAGAATTGGAGAATTATTATAGAATTATTTTTTTCTCAAAATGCTAATCGCTCTATGTGTGACAAAGAAGTCTGCAAAAGTGAACAGAAATGAGAGAGTAAAGACGTATAATTGCAGAACATTTCCTATTTTTATTTAGCTCTCTAGTGACTTCTAAACACATTTGGATGTCTAAAAGCTTAAATTTTCACAGTAGATTAATAAATAAGCTCTCGGGTATAGATAATAATAGCTAACACATATATCCTATAAACATACATAGGTATGTGTATATATTTATATGTGTGTGTATGCATATACGTATGTGGACATCTGTATATATGCACCAAGGAGACACAGTACTATTTTACATACATTAAGTCACATGAAAGGGCAGAGGCAGGATTTGAACCCCAGCTGGATCTGAATCCAGGCCTCTGCTCCAACCTCCCAGTCTACTCAGTCTTCATAAGCTTTGTTAAATGCCTTCAACTCCCCAAAAGGGAGCTGATGAGCCTGCAAATCCAAGGACCAGATCCTTGAATGAGGGGAGATAACGAGCCAGGGTGCCCGGGGCATCCCGGTTGCCCTGGAGACAGCACCCCATCCCGCCTGGGTGCCATGCAAGCTCCTGCTAGTGATTACTCCAGGGAACCATTATAGACTTTTTTAAAGGTACACATTGCGCATTCCTTAATTAAGTCCTGTGAATTATTCCAAGGAACCTCTTCAGAATAATCACTGTTTCACAAAAATAAGGAGACAGCGACACCCATATAAGGTACATTATCTCCTACCCAGGGAATCAAGCTGAGTAATTAGAGTTTAAGGCAGATCCAATTATCCACAGCACACAGCCAGATTAAAAATCGGAGCTACGTGAGGAAGCAGAGCCTAGAGGAACTCGGAAACCTCAACTGCCTTAATTCCTGTGGCCAAATACGGCCCCCTCCGTTTATCTGGCCCTCTCCCGCCCACACGTCTGCACGGCCTTACCTTGCTCACAAAGTTTCTTGGTCAGAGAGCCCTCATCTTGAAAATAAATGATGCGTTTCTGTACGATGCTGGCCCTGCGGAGAAAGAAGACACGAGTCTGTGTGAGGCGCGCGAGGCTGAGATGGCAGATCCTTCTTTGCCCACCTCCAGGGGTGGGTTTGGGGAGTCCCTTCTCCTCTTTGTGCCTTGGTGTCTTCACTGGAAAACCGACATTTACTAATAAATAAGCTTTCGGGTGTAGATATTCATAATCTAACTGTAGTTATAATCTAGCTGGCATTTATTAATGCCAGTAGATATGAACAATATCGATCTCCTAGAGTTGCTAGAAGCACTAAGTAAGAGGTACGTTAGGAGTTCAGCACATACCTGGAAACCACTCAACAAATATTACCTATTGTTGTGTTGGTGCTCACCTTATTATTAAGATAAGAACGGGAATAGCATTTTCAGTAACTTTTCCTCGATGGTTCATTTACTCTAGTTTTCTATCAAACTGCTGAGGCCATTTATAGATCAAACAAACTCAGATCAGGGAAGCACATCAAACTCTCTTCCCGAAGGGGAAGAATCCCCTAAAAATACATTTTGATTTTGTTCTGAAAATGTCATTCTACATCTTTCCTGCACGTCTAGACAAAACTGTCTCCTACGTTCTGAACAAAGACAACTTCAGCTGTTATCGCTCTCTCTGTCTCTTAAACATGTCAAACACAGGATCTTAGAATTTGGAAAGAATATTTTGAGGTTGAAAAATGACTTGCTTTTGGCCAGCACACGTTGGCTCTTTAATCTAGAATTGTACAGACATAACTGCTTCTCTCCTTTAACCCACACTGCTGTCTGTTTTCAGCTGGCCCTGCAGAGACCCGAAACCCAGTGTTCCAGTAATTGGAAAATCTACAACATTTAACATTGAGATGGTGGCTGTGGACCTCGAGCTCTTTCTATTGATTTTCTTCGGCAATGCTACTCAATCAAGAGGTAGCTTTCACTTTGATTTGCTCTACTTAACAGATAAAGAGAGCCCTGGACTCCAACGCAACTAACCGCACTGAACGAAGAACAGAGTCACGCAGGCTCCCTGGGTCACATGATCTCAGATGTAGGAATGCACCCAAGATCTGCAGAGCACCGAGGGAGTTTTCTCGATGGTCTGGGCTTAGGCCAAGATGACTTTCCAAAGAAATGTCTACTCTACACCCTGTCTTGCACAAAAGAATAAAACGGAGGCCAGCCTGCAGATGTCTTTTACCCACCCAAGAGAGAAAAGATGTTGAAATAAAATGAAATATACTTCCTGTCTACACAAAGCTACTGTGGTCATTTACTGTTGACCATCATCAAAGCAGAATGTTTCTTCAGGCCAAGAGAACACTCTGGAGAACGCTCACCCCAAAGCCAAATAACTGAGCCTTTTGTTGGTTGGAATATCCCATCCTCCACTGCAGAATGTCCCCCAGTGAGAGCCTTAGGGACCTTTGTGGAGGGCAAGGGGTGGCCTGGTGGGCAGAGTCCCAGGCTGTACATCCTTGCTTCAACCAAAGCCTCCAACCTCACTTCAACGCAAAGCAGCCTCTCCTCCCGTTTGCCTTCCTGTTGTATTTGCTTGTGTATTTCCAACAAAGAGTTGGAGGTCTTCTTTGTGGCCAGACATCGGCCAGGGACATTGTCATGCATAAGACAGATGGCGCCACTTCCCATTCTCAAAGTTGACAGCATGGCGCGGAGAAAGCAGCCAAGAACTAAATCCTCAGTTAATCCCTTAACACCACGGTGATTACATGTTGCACGGAGATGTCCACGGGGTGTGGAAGAGGGTAATGCAGGGGGTCCTGGTCAAGCCAGGAAAGGCTTCCCCAAGAAAAGGTGGGTGAGCATAGATGTGAACAAGCAAAAGCTAACTAGGCAAGTGGGACGGAGAAACAAAGGGAGATCCTTGAGGTGGGGAGGATCATGGCCCACTGGAGAGCCCAGGGGTACAAGTCAGGGAGGGGTGGGATGAGCTGGGCAGCTGGGCAGGGCCACGGTGCCCCGAGCCTGCAGGGAGATGGCATTTTCCTCCAGGATTGTTGAGAAGTCTCCAAGGAACGTTCCCGGAGGAGTGGGGTGATCAGAGGTGCCCTTTTAAAAGAGCTTGAGGGTCACAGATTAAAAACAGACTGGTGTATGTGGTTGCAATATACAGAGCTCCCATACAAATCAAACTGTGTTTCAATAAAATTCTCTCTCTCTCTTCTTTTTTTTCTTTTTAGGGTTGCACCCGAGGCATATGGAGGTTCCCAGGCTAGGTGTCTAATTGGAGCTGCAGCAGCCAGCCTACACCACAGCCACAGCGACGCGGGATCCAAGCTGCGTCTGCAGCTTACACCACAGCTCATGGCAACACCCACTGACAGAGGCCAGGGATCAAGTCCACATCTTCATGGATACTAATGGGATTAGTTTGCACTGTGCCACAACGGGAACTCCCTCAATAAAATCATTTTGATAAAATGGTTTGAAAACACCTGATCTACAGGATAAAATACAAATTTATCACGGTATTCAAGCTTCTTCATAAAATTTCCCCGCATACCACCATGGCTTTATTGGTCACCATTTTGTGCTTTGCTTCCTGCGTTCCAGACTGTGCATTTATCTCCCTTGCCTGACACTTCTTTCACCCCACCCCATCCTCCATGTGCTGTTTCCTTTCCCAGAGCCTCCCATCACCTGTCTTTGCTAAGCCTCGGTAACAAATACTTTGAGTTTTCTTCCTCCTACTGTGACTAGGAGAACAATGGCAAAGGTCTGTGATCTAAAGGCATGATTACGTTTCGAAAAATTAAATCGCTCCCAACTCTTCCCAAACTGTCACTTTGAGGGGCCAGGGGCAGAAAATATGCCTTTCCTTTAAGATATTTCTGTTTCTTTCATGCTTTGTTTTATAAAGTCAAAGTGGCCCTCTTTTTGATAATTGTTGTAATTTCTGAGCCCTGATCACACGCCAGTCACTGTGCTCGCCGAGCTCCTCATGTACATTATTTTACACAGAGGTCCTCAAATTCTTCCTTCAAAACACGTGGGCTAGATGTGTTTTTGAATTCAGAGTTTTTCGGACATTAGAAAGTTCAGATGGCAATAGGCCATTAACATCTGCCTAATCAAACACCTCAATATTCGGCAGCACGATGGAAGAATTGTCATACTAAGAGGGTAAATAAAAACTATCAACAGCTTTACGCCAGTTTAGGGCAAGTCTGGTAAATTTACCCAAATGCTCTTGTTGTCAGCAGGATTAAGATGAGGGCTTGTCTCATAATACGAGCAAAAGATGTATATATATGAATGACTGGGTCACTCTGCTGTACAGCAGGAATTGACAGAACATTGTAAATCGACTATAATTAAAAATCTCTTTAAAAGATGAGGATTTGTGGCTATTGTCACCTTTATCTTACAAGTGAGGGGAGTGGAGATGCAGGGAGGTGAAAAAATGTGCTCAACGTGTTCTTTTTTTCTTTTTTTTTTGCTTTATAGGGCTGCCCCCAAGGCATGTGGAGGTTCCCAGGCTAAGGGTCAAATCAGAGCTACAGCTGCCGGCCTACACCACAGCCGCAGCAATGCAGGATCCGAGCCATGTCTGCGACCTACATCACGGCTCACGGCAACGCTGGATCCTTCACCTGCTGAGTGAGGCCAGGGATCGAACGAACCCGTGTCCTCATGGATCCTAGTCAGGTTCGTTAACCTCCGAGCCACAAAGGGAACTCCCAGTGCTCAAGGTTTTAAAGTCTCCCATCTACTGCCCAAGTTTGGTGTGCCTCAGGCTCAGAGTGCTTGTAAGGATTAAAGATAATCGATTATGATAAAGAGTCTAACTGCCCTGTGAGGAAAGTATTACTATAAAATGTAACCTCAAATTGGTTTGGGGGGGATCTACTTTAGCATCTCCCAGAACACACTGTGGAGAGCTGAGACTCCGGCGGGTGGCGTGGGGAGTTGTGGCGGGCGGTGCGGTGGTGTCTCCGGGGAGCCTGGGTCACGCTCACCTGATGCCCTCCATGAAAAGACAAGTGCAGCCCCAGGCCCATGCTTGGCCAGCCCACTGGGTCACGCTCACCTGATGCCCTCCATGAAAAGACAAGTGCAGCCCCAGGCCCATGCTTGGCCAGCCCACTGGGCCACGCGCTCTTCGGCTTTCAGACTCTGTGCAGACCAAATGTGGAACGCAAGGCTTGCTCTGATCGGGCCCTGATGACCTGGCCTTAGCTCTCACTAGCTCTCCCCGAGCACCCTACCTGAGCCATGTCCCTGGGCCCCGTCTGTGGGACTCCTTCTGTCCTTCCTTATGACTCCTCAGCGAGTACGCGCGCGCGGACACACACACCTACCTCTGTTACCCAACTCATACCCAACTAAGATGTTACTGCCGTGAAGACTGATGTCTTGACTGGCTGCTCTTTCGATGACAGCCACAGCCCCCAGGATTTCTCCTTTCCCAGCACTTATTAACCTGACCTGTAATTGCCTATTGACTTTTCTATCTCCTGGGCTGGAGTGGAAGTTTCCCAAGAGTAGGAACTGTACCTTATTTCTGTAGATCTTAGAATCATCGCACTGCTGAGATTCAAGGAGAAGGAACAGGATTTGGAGCGAATTTGAAGCAGAGCTGTCTGGAGACGGCGGTCTCAGCGTGCTGTTAGACGCAGGGACCTGTAACTCAGGACAGATGTGAAGGGTGGGGACTATGGAACGGGGTGGGGGGGTCACTGGAGCAGAAGAAAGAGCCGAAGCTTTTGGAGCGGCCAACGACACCCAGGGCAAGTGTGCGCAGTGGGAAGGGTCTAGCTGAGCCCAGGAGTCTCAAGTCCAATGTTACCTACAGATATGCCAGCTGAGACCAAGATTTTGGTGTGCTCTGGCTGCAGAAGATGTTTCTTTTTATTTCTCATTTGGTCAACTCCTGAGAGGATTTTATATCCTGAGAAAATACATTTCATTTCAAGTCTGTTCCCATCAAAAGTATAAAACTCCACAGAGATTTATAAATCATATTATGGTTCGGAAAAATAATAGCTTTACAAGATGAGAACGCTGTTAGTAAGAATTCCCGCAGCATTTCAAAATGACAAATTTCTCCCGTTCTGTGTCACCATTTGGCAGTCCTGTTGCATAGCATTTATGTACTGATATACCGAATGCTCTCTTATCACGAAAGAGCGTGTTAAGGAAATCTAAATTAAATTTCTCAGTATGTTAGCTTCTCAGACTTCGGGATATGGAGGTTCTAAATAACTTACTAATCATTTCAAAAGTTTCCTCTTTAAACCTACGGTGGAACATTTCCAGAAACTCCATCCTGAAGCCCTTAGATGCTTGCTTGGCTCTTTTCTGTCTGAAGAGTTTCTTCATTGGCTGTTCTTTTTCCTTGGGGAAGCTGCCTGTGGGAGTGAAGTCAAGGCTGGCTAAGTTGCAGGTCTGCTGTCTAATGCTGAAAAGGCCTGGGACCCCTGCTGTCCCTGAAAAGGGACAGGGAGACCTCAGAAACGGAAGGACTCGGGAGAGATCCGGGCACACACTGAATTCGTTTCCTCCAGACAGCTCAGCTTCAGATTCGCTCCAAACCCGGTTCCTTCTCCTTGAATCCCAGTAGTCCAAGAGCTATATCATCGAAAAACATATACACGGAGCCTCGGCAGCTGGGTCACCGCCACGCAGAGATAATTCCCGTGAGGTCCTATGACATGAACTTTGCACAAAGTAAATATTCAGGTGTACGGCCATTATCGTTTGCTGTTGTTAAATCACCAGCCCCTAACAAAGTGCCTGACGTCTAAAAGTGCTTGATAAACAGAGGCTATTATGATGATCGATGTCAGGTCTGTCTCCTTTGCCTGTGGAGGGAAACTTGGTCAACTGCTTTAGGCGGAGACAATGAATGACTAAAATGCAGCTCAGGTTTGTGGTCTGAAGACTATTTTTGCCAACCCTCTTTCCAATTCCAGTAAAATCCTTATGACTGAGCATTTCTTGGAATGCGTTACCCAATAGGTCTATGATCTCAGGGATGTTTTCCATAGAAACGATCCAGTTTATAACCAGTCGCTACTTCCTCCTACCAACTCTGTGGGAAGATGCAGGGAGAAAATGTGAAAGTCAGAGTTATGGTCACAGTATTAGGAGCTGAGGCCATCTGCCTTATTTTACGCTGCGAGGATGCCGAGTGCTAATCTGACCATGGCCTCCTATTACTCAGCAAATATTTACAGAAGCCGGGTGCATTTCATGATTCAGACTCCGACCAATCTTTTATATGGTCTTATGTGGACCTCAGAAATGGAACTGTGTCCAGGAGTTAATAGGCTTCCTGGCAGCCCACAGTAATGTGCCTGTGGGAGAGGAAAAGCGAAAGCTTCTCTGAAGGGGTCCCTCTGCAACACACACAGGGCCTCCATGGCTTCCCAACAGTAAGGTGACAGTCTATACCTGGGGTCGCAAAGCTATAGATTCAGAGACTCGTATAGTGGTCTACCATTACTGCAAAGAAGCAAGTCTAGGAAATTCTAGGAAATCTAGCTGCCAGGAGGTTATGCTTAATTATCACTCACTCCTGACCCACTTACTGGGGACTTATTTTGTGTAGGCACTTGGCTAAGACCTGAAGATTCAAAGATGAAGAAGAGATGGCGCCTTCCAGGAAGGAGCTTCTGGTCCAGAGGGGGAAAAAGAGAGACAGAAAAAGGAACCAGGAAATCGATGTGGAGCGCCATGAAGGAGGAGCAGTAGCTAATTTCCTGGCAATGCTCCGAGAGGAGGCGATGACTCTGAAGGTCTGAACTGGCCGAGGAGCAGCGGTAATAGAGCATCCGAGAGACATATCATAGAGAAACGCAGAAGCACCTAGTAACTTACTAGATCTGGGGCAGAACGACAAGGATGAAAACAAGACCTTTTATTTATTTTTTATTTATCAAACAGCTAAGCACACGTCTAAGGGTTTCATAAGTATTATTTCATTTAACCCTCCCAACAACCCCGTGAGACAGACACTGATGTTATCCCTATTTTAGAGATGAAAAAACTGAGATAGTCAGAGGTAGGGTGATTGATTCCCCAGAGACAAACTCCAAGGACTAGAGGGAGGACTGGTGAAGCCAGTGACTGAAAAAGAAGACAGAAGGGGCAAGGAAGAATTAAAAAAAAATGTTTTGGAATTCCTATTGAGATAATTGTAGCTCCACATGCAATGGCAAGAAAGACTGTACCCTTCGCCCACTTTTCCCCAGTGGCAACATTTTGCAAAATTTCAGTAGGATATTACAACTAGGATGTTACCACTGATGCGATTTACCAGGCCTGAGACAGACTGGTCACAAAATGGTGCCAGAGGATGAGCTTGAAGGCCAGGTCATGCCATTCTACAGAAATTATGCCTATGACGAGCTGCCACACTCTATGATAGAACGCTCCCAAATGACCCTCAGAATCCATAGTTATGTTAGAACTCCAGCTGGAGAGTCATCTGCAAGTGCCATGGTGACTCGAGGGGATGAGGGGGTGGTAGAGGTGGAGTGGGAAGAGCCAATTAAAGGATGCAGTCAGTCAGGATAACTTCTTGGAAAGATGGTACCTGAACTGGACTTAGAATCCCAGAGGCCAAGTCTAGAATGAGGGATGAACTGTCTGCAGGAGTTAGGGCTGCACACCACTAAGAATTCCTCAGCAGGTCTGCCATCCCTAGACCCTGGACACAATGCCATCTACTCTGGGCAGATGCCTTGACCTGAATCAGGGCAACAGCTCCACGCAGCACTGCATGTACACTCACAGCTTAGGTTATGACCGGAATCAAGCTAAGAGGTCAGTTAGGTTCTTAAAAAGATTATAATCTATTCCCAGTGCTGTATGGTCACTGGATTTCCGGAATTCTTGCTTCACATTACAGAACACAGTTGCATCTACAAGACCCTGGTTTTGATTTTCACAAAAATTAAGAGAAAAACGAGTTTTAGCACTCAGTCTATTTCTTCTTAGAATGACCCCAAGGATAACAAGCTTATCATGATTTCTTTTTCTCTTATTATTGTCCAGTTTGAGACCTCATCCTTACCATATATCTTATCAATACTATTACTCCAGCACTTTAAAGTTTACCTCCTAAAAATCCAATGGGAAATTAGCAATGAGGAATGGATTTTCATGCCATACAAGAGATGGAAAAGGAAAATAATAAAATTGGATTATGCTTTTAAAGAACTAATTTAAATGTGACAGTCATTAAAACCAGAGAGACATTCATCTACTCATGCTTTTATTTAACAGAGTAGGAGCCACAAAGCTGTGTTAGGAATTGGAGGTACAAAGGTGAAAAAGACATAGTATGTGTGACACTGAATATTTGACAGCTTAAGAGGGAGGGAGGGAGAGGGGGAGAGGGAGAGAGGGAGAGAGGGAGAGAGGGAGAGAGGGAGAGGTGAATCACAATACTGCACAGCAAGTAGTAGAGGTTACCCAGTGTATCTATTCCTGCTACCTGCAATGCTTGCAGAATCCTCATTTATCGAGGAGTAGTACTAGTTAGCCGATTATGATGGTTCTATTCCCACTTTCTCAGCTTTCCTTGACGCTGAGAAAGGGAGCATGTGACCCACACGTGGTCTCTATAACATAAGGGAAGGTTGTTAGCCTAGAGGGGAGAACCTCTGAGAAAGTTTTGCTCTCCAGATTAAAGAGATGAATGATCTACCCTGTCCCGTTCTTTCTCCAGCTTTGATTACAAACACAGTGTATGAAATAAGGCAACCATTTTGTGACCATGAGGAAAAGACCAAGAAAATTCAGAGACACTGGCTCTGACATCATTAAGCTGCTGTCATTTGTCAGTGGCATCGTTTAGGTAGTGGGCGCCTACTTCTAGCCTTCTTGTTATATGAGAAAAATAAACCTCCATTTTGTTGAAGCTATCGTTGGTCAAGTTTTCTATTGAATGTTGCTCCCAAGCATGCCTAACTGGTGGAAAGAGGGCATGAACAAAGTCTTGTGGGAGTGCGGAAGAGGGAAGTTCAAAACATAAGGCAGGATTGTCTAAAGTCTGGGAGAGTTATGCCTCCTTCTTGGTTTTTGTTCCTCAGGATTGCTTTGGCAATACAGTGATCAAGACAGTGTGGTAGAGGTACAAAAAAAGACATACAGACCGATGGAACAGAATAGAGAACTCAGAAATAAACCCAGACACCTATGGTCAACTATTCTTCGACAAAGGAGGCAAGCATATAAAATGGGGAAAAGACAGTCTCTTCAGCAAGTGGTGCTGGCAAAACTGGACAGCTGCATATAAATCAGTGAAACTGGAACTCACCCTCACACCATGCATAAAAATAAACTCAAAATGGCTTAAAGACTTAAACATAAGATATCATAAAACTCCTAGAAGAGAACATAAGCAAAACATTCTCTGACATCTACCATACAAATGTTTTCTTAGGTCAGTCCGCTAAAGCAACAGAAATAAAAATAAAAATAAACCAATGGGACATAATCAAACTTACAATCTTTTGCACAGCAAAGGAAACCATAATTAACACAAAAAGACAACCTAAAGAATGGGAGAAAATAGTTTCAAACAATGCAACCGACAAGGGCTTAATCTCCAAAATATACAAACACCTCATACAACTCGACAGCAAAAAAACAAACAACTCAACTGAAAAATGGGCAGAAGACCTAAATAGACATTTCTGCAAAGAAGACATACAGATTGCCAAAAGGCATATGAAAAAATGCTCAACATTACTCGTTATTAGAGAAATGCAAGTCAAAACTACAATGAGGTACTACCACACACTTGTCAGAATGGCCATCATTAATAAGTCTATAAATAACAAATGCAGGAGAGGGTATGGAGAAAAGGGAACTCTCCCACACTGTTGGTGGGAATACAAATTGAAAACAGTACGGAGGTGCCTCAGAAAACTAAATAGAGAACTCTACCATATGATCGAGCAATCCCACTCCTGGGCATATATCCAGACAAAACTTTCACTGAAAAAGATATACACACCCATGTGTTCATTGCAGCACTACTCACAATAGCCAAGACATGGAAACAACCTAAATGTCCATCGACAGATTAATAGATTAAGAAGATGTGGTACATACTCCCAATGGAATACTACTCAGCCATAAAAAAGAACAAAATCATGCCACTGGCAGCAAGATGGATGGAACTAGGGATTCTCATACTAAGTGAAGTAGGTTAGAAAGAGAAAGGCAAATACCATATGATCTTACTTACATCTGGAATCTAACATGGCACAAATGAACCTATCTATAGAAAAAGAACAAACAAACAAACTCATGGACATGGAGAACAGACTTGTGCTTTCCAAGACGGAGGGGGAGGGAGTGGGATGGACTGGTAGTTTGGGCTTAGTAGATGCAGACTATTACATCTGGAGCAGATAAGCCATGAGGTCCTACAGTATAGCATAGGGAACTATATATCTAATCACTTGTGATGGAATATAATGAAGGATAATGTGAGAAAAAGAATATACATATATATAACTGGGTCACTTTGCTGTATGGCAGAAATGACAGAGAACTGTAAATCAACTGTAATAAAAATTTAAAAAATTCCATAAGGCAGGAGTTTCTGTTGTGGCTCAACACGTTATGAACCTGACTAGTATCTATGAGGATGATGGTTTGATCCCTGGCCTCGATCAGAGGGTTAAGGATCTGGCGTTGCCGCAAGCTGTACCTTGGATCATAGATGCAGCTTGGATCCTGCGTTGCCATGGCTGTGGCATAGATTGGCAGCTGCAGCTCCGATTCGACCCCTAGCCTGGGAACTTCCATATGCAGCAGGTGTGGCCCTGAAAAGCACACAAAAAGAAAGAAAGAAAGAAAGAAAAAGGTAAGAGCAGGCTCTGCTCACGCTCTATACCAGGCCAGGAGATGCACTGGGAAGCCACAAGACTGGAGGCAAGGACGTTTCAGTCAGGAGTGTCTGCGAAAAGAACTCTCCAGATGAGGCCTAAAAAGAGGGGTTGAGCGGGTAGCTGGGCAGTCATTCTGCCCTTTGGTAGAACTTTCCATGGGGTGCAGAGGACAGACACCTGTTGGTAGGGACTAGGAAGAAAGCAGCAGATCTGCTAGTATGTTCCCGTCTGAAGAGACACGGCTGCGAAGAGAGGGGAGGGCCGAGCGAGTAGGAGTTTGACAGGAAAACACAGGCAAGGGAAATCCGCCTTTTTCCTCCAGAGCAGGTCTTCACGTGCCTATAAGCTGTGGCCGAGGCACCAGCAGAAACCCTCAGGGGTACCTGCTGGAAATTTGTCATCTAAATAAACTCACAGGGACAAAATGAACACACCGCAGAATGGAGTCCCAGTGGTGGAAATTCTGACAGGCAGGTCATTCTGGAAAGTGATGAGGGACCTTTGCTTGTTTTCTTTAATTCTTTTCTACCAAACCATTCCTTTTTTTTTTTTTTCAGCATCTTTTCACCCTTAAGGGTTCCTCCCTCTGGCTTAAATTGTCCACGGTATTTCTTAATCTTGCAAAGAGATGTATGTCTAATCTTTGAGCCTGTGGGGATGGCAATAACTCACATCTTTAGGCCAAGAAAAAAATCTTTTTTTCTCTAAAGGAGACCAAAAAAACAGGGTTTGCTGTTCCTGGAAAATGACTGTTTTTTTTTTTTTTTAATCAGCCATAATACATTTTTCAGCACTTTTTTTGTGTGTGTGTGTCTTTTCTAGGGCTGCACCCACGACATATGGAGGTTCCAGGAACCTCCAGGCTAGCGGTCTAATCGGAGCTGTAGCCGTCGGCCGACACCACAGCCACAGCCACAACCACAGCAACGCGGAATCTGAGCCGCGTCTGCGACCTGCACCACAGCTCATGGCAACGCCGGATCCTTAACCCACTGAGCAAGGCCAGGGATCGAACCCGCAACCTCATGGATCCTAGTCGGATTTGTTAACCACTGAGCCACGATGGGAACTCTGATTTCAGCATTTTATAATATGATTGTTTGTACCCGGGGTATTAGCAGTGAAGGGACAGCTGACAGTTCACTGTTTCTATAAGGTTTTTGGATCTATGATTCCACCGCATGATGTCTCATACAGTTACACTGCTAATCAGTGCCTCTCTCGCTTTCCCCTCCAACATCGTCATGTCTATAAACTATTGCCAGACCATGAGCCCCGGGACTGTGTCTTATTCATCTTTGCATGCTTGGAAGCTAACAGAGGATGTGGCCAAGGCTTGAACCTGAAAGTTCTTAATCTGGGACCTGCAGACAGGATTCAGGATGATAAAATTTTGTGTGATGTGCACAAGTGCATATTTCTGGTGAAAAGTGTGTAGCTTTCATCTGCTTCTCCAAGGGGTTCCTGACCTTGAAAACTTGAAGAACCACTATGCATCACAGTAGCTGCGTGAAATGGCACGACTGTCATTCCACTTCATAAAATCTCCAAGATACATACTTTCTTTCTAAAGATGAAGGTTAAATTTTTTTATTCCCAGCACCCACGGCTTCAACTGCTTTCTCTCCAGACTATGCTCTGATCTGAAATAGAAACTATTTCTAGCTGGAAAACAAGAACTAGAAAGTGAAGCTCTGCTCCCCGGTTTCTCGGGCGTTCCTTGCAGAGCCCTTGCTGCTCCGAGCAGGGCGTGGGTGTCATCATAAAATCACGCCAGCCCGAGTTAGAGGAAATGCTGCCACAACTGAAAGCTCCCTCCTGGCTGGTTCGCACAAGTCACTGTTTCCTGCACTTGGTGCCACTATGCCACGGCCACGGCCGCCTCCCCTCTCCGTGGGTTCCTTCTGAGGTGTGAGGAAATAATCCAGGTGACAGAGCAGAGTCCTTAAGGACAGGTCACCTGTCCTCTTTTCTGTTCCTCAGAGAGCCCCTTGACCGTCACCCCAGCTTTTCTTCTGTGGAAATAGAAGCCTTTTTTTTTTTTTTTTTTTGCTCTTTTTAGGGCCACACCTGTGGCATAAAGAGGTTCCCAGGCTAGGGGTTGAATCAGAGCTACAGCTGCCGGCCTACACCACAGCAACAGCAACGTGAGATCCAAGCCGTGTCTGCGACCTACACCACAGCTCACAGCAATGCGGGATCTTTAACCCACTGAGCAAGGCCAGGGATCGAACCTGCGTCCTCACGGATAAGAGACGAGTTTGTTAAAAACTGAGCTACGACGGGAACTCTGGAAATAAGAGCTTCTTTTTCGGTAGCAGACCTATGTGTGGGGAGATGCTCCCCCTTCTAGATGGGGTTAGGGAGTGTGTGGAGGATGCTTATGGTTCTCCGCTAGGGATTCAGGGGCCAGGAAAGGGTTTCAGATGATTCTTGAACCCCTGATTTAAAAAAAAAACCTATGCAGAAATGTAAGCATGTGCATTGCTTGGGGAGAGATGGTACAAGAACCGCTGTCTTAGGCCAGGAGTCATAATTTTCTTACCTGCTGGTACTCACTGAGTCCTCAACCCCACCCCACCACCCCAGAAGGACACGCACGGAGAGTAAATCAAGGATTCTCTGTACAATTACTGCAGAAACCTTCTAACAGGTTTCCTTCCTTTGCCAGCGCATCCAACACAGCTACGATCTGCTAGAGGATTAATTGTCACCTCTAGTACAATATCAGGCAGCAGCGGTATCTGAGCCCTCACGACCTCATCTCCATCTCTGCCCTGCCCCACCCACCCCAGCTCAGGGTCTGGCCCAGAGCAGGTCTCACCTAAACAAAGGTTCCCCTCTCACTTACAGGTCACAGTCTGCACTCTTGGCTGAACATCCACCACCCCGAATACCAGGACACAAGCTGCCTTCTAGGTCTGACACTCTCGGCCCCCAGCACTCTTCCCAGCGACCTGACCTCAGCTCTGCCTCTTCACTGTGTCCCGTGGCCCCTCCCAGGAATGCACTTCTGCTTCCTCTCCGCCCAGTCACACCCACTCATCTGTCACCCTCTCAGTGTCTCACTGACCGGGACCTTGAGAAGGGATTCCTCTGGGTTCCTAGAACACCACTGGTCTTCACCGTTCATTTGGCATTTGGACAGTCTTTTGCTTGAACTTTAATATCTCGTATTATCATTTAACTTCCTATGTGTTTACTTTTTGGACTTCTGACTGAATTCTGAGCTTATTTAGGGACAGAGTCTTCCTGTACCCTCATGGTCCCTCTGGGACCTAGCAGGACACACTGAAGGTGTGCTGATCTGATATGTTTTCATGGACTGACTTGATCTGTAATTCCACTCTTCCACATTTAACACACAGTCCACGAATTGGCAAGAAGCACACACTCCTCTGTATTAGCAGAGCCACCCAGCGTGCTGGGGGAACATCAAACAATGACTGGTCTGAATCATGAAACATTTCCCACTGCACGAAGACCAGTTAAGTCTGCTTTGCTTGTTCAAGCTAGGCTGATGGCAACCACTGTTCTCCAAGGGATCCATCTGGGTTGAATTCAAAAACCTTTCACGAGGCTGGGAACCAGCAGGATGATGTCTGCAAGGGCAGGGCTTTCTCTATGGAAAAGACAATTTCTGATTACACTATGCATTCCTCTTTAGTCCCTCAAGTTGACTCTTAAAAAAAAAAAAATAGATGCCCATAGGCTCTAGATTTATTCCATGTTTCTTCTTTTTGACATCTGCACCCCTCTTGTGGCATCTGACTTCATTCTCATGTAACACGAGCTCACAGAGGTAAGACACGATCATCTGGACCTCCACAGAGTTCTGAAGCAACAATATGAGACCACATGAAGCCACAGAATCTGGGCATGATTTGTCCTGTTTCCTTAGCCTTTCTAACAGAAAATACTTTCAGAGATAACTTAAAGGAAGACTGGAAGGAAGGAAGGAAGGAAGGAAGGAAGGAAGGAAGGAAAAGGGAGAGAAAGAAAAAGAGGGAAAGAGAGAAAGAAAGTCAAGAGATAAAAAAGTAAGCTACATTTCAAGACAGTGAACCAGCAGAATCCTTACAAGAGGATATTCGGTAATGATCTTTTGGAGATGACATTTTGTACGATTTAACCGCCCTGCATCCAAATGTATCAACATGCACAGTGTTTCTCGGGGTTGACATAGCTAGCCTTGAACATCTGTAATTCAACTTCCTGCTGACTTGCAGTCTTCTCTGTTCAAGCTGCTCTAGAGATCACCAGGGAGGGGTCCCTCATGGCCAGAGTCTAAGGTCACTGGCCCAGTTCCGGATGATATTGTAGGAGTTTCTGCTGTGGCTCAGTGGTTAACGAACCCAACTAGTATCCATGAGGACTCGGGTTCGATCCCTGGGCTTGCTCAGGGGGTTAAGGATCTGGCGTTGCCGTGAGCTGTGGTGTAGGTCGCAGACATGGCTCAGATCCTGCATTGCTGTGGCTGTGGTGCAGGCTAGCAGCTGTAGCTCCGATTCGACTCCTAGCCTGGGAACCTCCCTATGTCGTGGGTGTGACCCTAAAAAGCCAAAAAAAAAAAAAAACCCAAAAAACAAAAAACAACAACAGCAACAAAAACCCAGATGATATTGTACTGGACTGTCAGTAAAAAAAGCAAACAAATCCTGGCCTTTCACGTGTCTGGTACCCTCCTCAAGAAGGCCAAACCAGTCCTTTGATCCATAAGTTGTTACGATACATGCAACTTACTTTGCTGAAACTAGTTAACAGCAACTGATTGGATCGGGGATCAACACAAGAGCCAGCGGCACCGCAGATGGCTGGACACGAGGGCTGCCTGCTGCTTCTGAGTTCCTTTCCTGCTAATTCTGCCACGTAATTCTACATATCGAATGCGGGTAAACGGGCCTCCTTGAATTATCCTTTTTTTTTTTCCAAGCCAGACAAATTAAGGGAAGATGTTTCACTTAAACAGGTCTAGGTGCAGAGCGAGGGACAACTGTTCAGAGCAACTTTTCTGCCCCTCTGTGAAGCCCTGGCACAGTTCCACTGTGACTCGGGATGACTGTGGCTGTGGAGATGACCCGACTTGCCGTGCCGTATCCCCCTCGCATGCCTCCCCCGCCCCGCCCCCGGTATCTGCGTGATAAACTTCCAGCACTGCAGGTCAGCTGGCCCATGAGGAATATGTTACACGTAAACCTGCAGTTAGCAGCATCCCCACTTGGATCCTGTTGGGCTCTTTTGCTTGTTGTCAGGGCTCATCAGCATAAACATGAAGTTGTTTTGGTTTGCTACTGTCTCTACGCTATCAGAAAACGGTTATTAGGAAAATCGCATTAATTAGCAACAGCTGAGGGGAGGACCAGCTATTCTGGAGCTGCAGCTGCAAGTCTCTTTGCAATTTTGACTGCTGCCTAAATTTTAACAATTAGTGGAATAAATAGTCTCTGGATATATCTAATCATGTTAATTTTGTTTCCCTCTTATTTGTATTACTGCTTAGGACCAGAGTTAATCTACATTAAATACTCTGGTACCATTAGCACGCTTTAAAGCACAATGACCTCAGCTATCCTGATCCTCTATGATTTACTGAAAATGATAGCTTGTTTAGCTTAGTGCTGATTTTTAACCTTATGAGGGAAGAATGAAGAATTAATATTTACCCATAAGGTTGGTCCATTAATCAAAATACTTGCTTGAAATGAAAATCTTACAGCCATGTGTGGAACAGAACTAGATGAATGGATGGATGGATGGATGGATGGATGGATGGAAGGAATGATAAACGGACAGAATGACAGAGATACAGAATGGCAGATAATGACATAAAATGTACGTATATACAAGGGCTCGGATTTAAACCTTCTAAGTTCTAATCCCACTTGTTCATTTCTTTTCTTTAGAATCACCATGAAATCAGCATGATAAAGACGTGGTATAAAAGCAAGACATCTGCAGTAAGCAGATCAGGTTTGATCTTGGATCCACCTCTAGAGTGTGTAAAAGGTTCATTACAGTCCTGAGACTCAGTTTTCTGCCCTACAAATTGGGGTTAATATCTACTCTTGCAGCATTAATGAGCTAATAAGCCAGTATGGAAAGTACCTGGCATGAATAAATGCTTAAAAAAATGTGTTATCTTCCTTTCTTCTACTTGAAACCTCATGATGTTATTTAACTTCTCATACATATGCCTTTTCTACCCAACTAGAGAGTTCATTGAGCCTTTATAAAGTACAGGATTTCTCTTGCTTATCCCGGTATCTACCCATAGTGCACTGCACAGTGGCTGGGTCCCATTGGACGTGGGTACCAATTTATAAGCGTTAACCCTCAAGCCCTGACTTTATCAGCTCTAGGGGGATGGACTGGGGGTTTGGAACTGAATATGGAATAGATAATCAGTGGGGGCCTGCCGTATAGCACAGAGAAATTTACTCAATGTTCTATGATAACCTATACGGGAATAGATATGTGTGTGTGTGTGTGTATATATATATATATATATATATATATATATATATATATATATATGACTGAATCACTTTGCTGTACAGAAGAAATGAATATAAGATTGTAAATCAACGATACTTCAATAAAATAAAAAAAAAATCTACCGATTGTGTACTATGTCCCAGGTACCCTGTGGCAAGTGTTTTCCATCCTTTTCAAGTGTTCTCAGCTCAGGCTGCTCATTAAAATCATTTAGGGGAGATTTTAAAAAGTACTGACACCCTGATTCCACCCTAGTCCAAGGAGATCAGATCTCTAGAGGTGGGGGCCAGACCACAGGTGATTTTCAAAAGCTTCCAGGCGATTCCGTTGTGAAGCCAGGGTCGAGACTGGCTGACACGGATTATCTTGTTTAATTTTCCCACCTCTGAGGTAGGTGCTATTATCATCTCCTCTGTGGGTAAAAAGAGTGGAGGTACAGAGACCCCAACTGTCTTGCTCAAGTTTATGTAACTCCTAAGCTGTGGAGCAGGATTCAGAACCCAGTGAGGAGGCTGACTCTACAACCCACAGCTTCCTCCACGGGGATCTCCAGCTCTCCTGAGAAAAGGAAATCCCAAGCTGAAACTACTGGGGAAAAAATAGTGTGTGTAAGATATCCGCGTTAAACAGTAATTCTCTGTCTAAGAGAACAAGAAGTTCTCTTGTGGGAGAGCAGGTTAAAGATCTGGCACTGTCATCGCAGCAGCGTGGGCTCATGATGTGGCATGGGTTCGAACCGCTGCATGCAACAGGCATGGTTAAAAAAAAATTGTGCAAAAACACAGCGAATCCTTAGTTTAAAAGTGGACACCAAATCTGTATCTTGACTTTTACACTCAGGGTTTGTGTGATCCAGTTCAAATCCCGTGACCTCGGTGAGCCTCAGCTTCCCACAGTGATTATGTCAGCCTTGCACGAGTTTGGGGAAGGGGCTCCACGCACCCTGAACTACTTTAGAAATGGAAGGAGATACTCCCACGCCTCAGCTTCTTACCTTCGTTTTATAGAGAGGAAAACACGCTCAGACTGGGTAGAGCCTGGACTCCAGCCTTGACCTGTCTAACCCCAGAGCCCGCTCTGCAGGAGGCAGACTGTCTAATGCAAGGTTGCTATCAGTCAAGAACCAACTTTGAAAATGCTATTAGCAACAGAACCCATGGTGATTGTGGAGGGCTATGGAAATTAGGCTTTTCTGTAAAGAGGTGCTTTGGAGATGCCCATGGCAGTGGCTGCTGCGGGGGGAGCTTATTCTTCTCCCCTCCTACCTCAGCGCCCCCAGCCAGGAACTCTTTGTCACTCCTGGCTTTGTTCCAGGGGCTAAACTGAACACAGCAATGCAGCCTGTTCCAAGGATAGACTGGCATTTCAGGGTATCAGGTGAAATCCCAATGCAAGTCCTTCAGCCTTGTTCTCTCTTCTTCCCTCCCCCATAGCTGGCACAATCCCAGCACAGAGCAGGTGCTGACAAAAATGTTTGTTGAATGAATAACTGATCCCCTGGGAGGTGGTGGGAGACGGAGAGTGGTTCAAGAAATACTGATGCTCCTTCCCTCTGAGACCAAGTGCCATCTACAGCACCACATACAGATGTGCCTTTTATTCCTTTGCCTGGGTCACAGTCTCCATCCTAAACCGTTCACCTTGACTCTTCTTTTTCCCATTTTTCCCTTGTGACTGACCTTCTCACTGAGGACTGGACCCTGCTGTCAGCTCACAAGTTGACCTCTTTGAACCTCCCGCACCACCCCAGACTCAGCCGGGTTCCCCTTGTCTTCAGCCTTTTTTATTTGACCCTTTCTTGCCCACCTCCACTATGAGCTGCGCTGGCTCTGCAGCCACACAGAATCCAGCCATTACGTGGCCGAGCTAAGGCTCCGCATGGCTTTTGACAGCACAGGTGTGAGACAGCAGTGAGGGGAGGGGACTTGAGTGGATAAGCTGCAACTACCTCAGCCACCAACAACCACACTGAGCCTGCCCCCTGTTCCCTGCCCCTCCCCCTACAGAGAACACCTGATGCTCAGAAGCCTTCTTTATAAAAATCTGCGTAAGAATGCAGCCTCATTAAAATCTACTCTCACACTGTGGTAGATCAAAAGCTTGGACTGTGGAGTTAGGTTGAGTTTCAAAGTTGGGCAAGTTGTGCCTCAGCTTCCTCTCTGTACAACAGGAGAATAGTATCTTCATTATAGGGCTGTTGGCATATATTTCAGCTATTATTATTACTGTTATTAAAAAATTAGAGCAACACTCAGGTGAATGCTCAAAGAAGGTATGTTTTGGCAAAGAAGAAAGAAAGAGAAGAAAGAGGAGAGAGAAAGAAAGAAAGAAAGAAAGGAGGGAGGGAAAGAGGATAGAGCAGAAAAGAAAGAAAAACATCACATGTTTTGAATGCCACTTTTGTGCCAAAAACACTTCTTCCCACTCCAAACACACTTCTTCCTGCTCCACCATCAAGACCCACTTGCAGACCTCAAAGGTTCCTTGCTTTCTCTGCTCTAGGGACACCCCCACTAGCTGTTTGCTCTGCTCCTCCGCTGTAGCTTTCTGCCAGCTCACGAGTTGATCTCCCTGAAACTTGTGCACCACCTCAGACTCAGCCGGGTGCTCCCCACCCCCGCACCCAGTCCTGTGTTCTTCCCATGGGCACTGCCCTACGAGTTCCCAGGCAAGGCTGCGCCCTGCTCAGTTCTGCGTCCTTGGCATCCAGCGTGGTGCTTTGGAGTGACTGGTACTGCTGACCTGAAGAAGTCCAAAAATGAATGGACAGCCTAGCCTCTCAGGTCTAGCGAGTCCTGGCCCGTCTTCGATTGAACCCATCCTCATCTTAGCCCAACCTTCTGGGTGGAAAAATCCAGGAAGAAAACAGAAAAAGGACAAGAAAGGAAGATGTAAAAAAAAAAGACAGCTCTTCTCTTTCCTCAACACGCTCCGTCCTGCCTCAGAGCTGAGTCTGTTTAATTATGTCAACCCTAAGGAAAACTTCCAAGAACAGTACAAAGAACTTTCTTCCCCTGAAGCCTCTGAGAGTAAGTGGTTGACACATCTGATCACTTTCCGTACTCTGGTGTCTTTTCTACAAACAAGGATATTCTCTTACTAACCACAATGTAACCATAAGATTTAGGAAATGAACATCGATACATCTAATCCTCAAATCCTATTCAAGTTTCGACAATTGTTTCTTTATGCCCCAAAGGTCTAATTTACGATCAGTGTTGCCCTTAGATTTTATGTCTCTCTGGCCTCCTTCAACCTAGAGCAATGCCTCAGGCTTTCTTTGACTCTTATGACTTTGAAAGTTCTGGAGGTTACGTGTCAGTAATTCCGTGAACTGTTTGAGCTTGTCTGATGTGTCCTCAGAATTAGATTCAAGTTATGCACCTTGAACAGGAACATTCCAGCAGCGATGCTGTGTTCTACTGCATCCTGTCAGGGAGCACAGGATTTAAATTTAGATGTGTTCCATTACTGGTATCTGCCAGACTTCTCCACTCTAACATTCCTGATTTTCTGTTAAGTTATTCAATACATATATTTCTTCTTCTTTTTAGGGCCGCACCTGCAGCATATGGAGGCTCCCAGGCTAAGGGTTGAATCGGAGCTGTAGCTGCTGGTCTACGCCACAGCCATAGCAACGCAGGATCTGAGCTGCGTCTGTGACCTGCACCACAGCTCACGGCAATGCTGGATCCTTAACCCACTGATCAAGGCCAGGAATCGAACCTGCGTCCTCATGGATGCTAGTCAGGTTAGTTAAACGTTGAGCCACTATGGGAACTCCAAGTTATTCCTGTTGTGAGGGCAGGTACTTTGAGATTATATAAACATGCTGTTCTTTATCAAACTTTCCAATTATCCATTCATGTACTTAGCATCAACTAAATACATGAATGGATAATATGCATGGATACCAGATAATCTCTAGTTTCCCATTTTATTTAATGGGTTGTAAGTCACTACTGTCACAACTCTGGGGGAACTAAGACCCCTATGTATGTGTGTTTGGTTTTCCTCTTTTCTTGGTTTTATACTTTAATTTTCCCTGATCTTGATTTTTTAAAATTTAACACAACTATTTTGTTTGATGGTGTTTTTCTCAACACCACTTCATATTCTTCATGGGAATTGGCAAGAAGGAAGCAAGTGAAAGGAAAGGAGATGCCACGAGACTGAAACTTAATCATTTTTTTTTTTCAGGTTCCCAGGATAGCAGACAAATAGGAGCTACAGCTGTCAGCCTTCACCACAGCCCCAGCAACGGAGGATCTGAGTCACATCTGCGACCTACACCACAGCTCACAGCAACACCGGATCCTTAACCCACTGAGCGAGGCCAGGGATCGAAACTGCAACCTCATGGTTCGTAGTCAGGTTCTTTCCGCTGCGCCATGATGGGAACTCCAGACTTAATCATTTTTGGGGCTCAAAAAATCATGTATAGTTTTAGTCCTGAGTGCCAGAAACTGGGATTCACTTCTAGGGTGAACCATCACACGGATGTTTCTTCTGACCCAGAAACTTCTATGTGATGATCTTCATTTTATTGCAACGTACAGCACTAACAATAACAATAGTAATACAGGCTTGTATAGAACCGCTACTGGGCCATACATTCTTCTAAACACCTTATCGGGATAAACTCAGCTCATCCACACAGCAGCCCTCTTACAGGTACTCTTATTATCATCCCTGTTTCACAGGGGAGCCAACTGTAGTGGAGCCAGATTTCAATGAGACATCCGACCTATATCCACCTTCGTAACTGTAACACCAAACAAACTAATCCCAGAGGAGAGTTAGGTCTGGGTTTTGGGTCAACTGGGACTTGTACAGGGCATTCTGTGGAGGGGGAACTAAGCTGGCCCCTGAGATTGGGAAAGGGGCCCTGATGTTCGCCAAGTGTGAGGGCAGGCAACACTCAAGGATGAGCTTGGGCTTCTGGGACCTGAGAACGGCCAAACTTATAAGCCATCCCATAGGACCTCTCTCTGAGTTGTGATTCTCTTCTCCAACTTCCCAAGCTTTCCATAACATCTTAGTAACCACTGTCGCTTAGCCTTTGCTGCGATGGTGGGGGCGGGGGCAGGTGATTGGCACAAAGCTTGCAGCAGAGGTGGAGAAGCAGCTTCCCAAGGAACAGACCCACAGTCTAGTCCCAGGTAGACAGCCAAGGTGGCGAGTAAGAGCCAAGAGGCTTTGATACCATAATAATTGCCCAAAGATTTCTCAAAATTCTTGGGC
Source organism: Catagonus wagneri (assembly GCA_004024745.2). Classification (NCBI taxonomy): domain Eukaryota; kingdom Metazoa; phylum Chordata; class Mammalia; order Artiodactyla; family Tayassuidae; genus Catagonus; species Catagonus wagneri. The sequence goes on from PVHT021183666.1 coordinate 32,339,577, forward strand.
GGTCAAACTGGCAGAAGCCACGTCTGGCTGCAGTTAAGGAAGAATTAATTCCTGATTAGTGACCTGGAGATAATACTTTCCAATGAAAAAGATGGGGAGGGAGACCCCTTGAGCAGTCAGACTTGGCCCTCAGAGAGCACACCCTTGGTTCTGTTTAGACCATCTTATTATTTCTAGTTGGATGAGGCCATGATCATTCTTCCATCAAACTGAAACTCAAGAGCTGGGCTCCAGGACATCTGCCAACCTTCTCCTTGAGGTGGATTCTTCTCTCACACAGCACATATCACAGCTGTTGGCTAAGAAAGAAGGCAAGACGAGTCTTTTCTCTCAACATACAAAGAAGCGCCCTAAGCGCACGACGGCATCTGGTGTCCCCATCACAGAAGCATCGTCAAAGAGGTACTGAGGGCTAGGGATGGGACACTGGAGAGATGGCACAGAGAAGGAGCCAGGTGAGCCCACCGAAAGCCAAACACACGAAGAGAAAGCAGATCTGGGAAGTGGGTTTACCTAGCAACACAGCTGGTATGAAGGAAGATTCCTCCAAGCAGCGTGGACTGGAACAGCAGGGCCTGTTCAAGTACATTCTGACTCATCAGCTTTCTACACGCAGCCACAGATGTGTTTCATTTTATACACTGAGACCTATTCGCACACTGTGAGAATGCACGAACCCAGCTGCCTAAGCCCCATAAGTGTGGCGGATACGTTAAGAGCGAGGCGGAGACCTGGCTGCTGTTCCCAGGGCCCTGTTTTTTCCCTCTGGCTTCCTGCTTCCACAGCCGCAAGACAAGATTCAGCCCGGCAGCTTTCACCTGGGGCTGAAGTCCAGTCACCCATCATTTACCACTCCCTGATTTTTTTTTTTTTTTCCTGTACCCTGGAAGGCTTTTCTGGGTAGCTCGGACTGTTGTTCAGAGTCTGCGTGTAATTATCACAAAACAGCCCCTGACTTTAGGAATAAAAAAAAGAAAAAAGAAAGGACTTTGGGCCATATAAGGAAACGATAGCTAACCGATCCTGTACCCAAAACTGCAATTAGAGCAATTCTGATGTCACCGTTAATCACACCGATTTATGTTTTGAAAGGAAACCAAATGATGAATATAATGATTATTCCTGTTTCTGCTTACCCCTCTTTCTCCTCAAAAATTGGCAATAGAACTAAAGTCAAATTAAACATCTGTTTGAAAAATAAGCCAGAGTGCTGATGACAGCTGCCCTGGACTTACAAATGCACCACAGCTGTCAAACTCTAAATTAACAATGATTTTCATTTACGAATGGCATAGAACTAAGATATTATGGAGCTTTTTCTCCTTTATTTTCCTGGCTTCCAGGGGCTGTCAAATACAAAATGTTAAGGAAATGCCCAAGGAAAAAAATGTAGCTGAAATCAGCCCACAGTAAGTAATCATAGGAGGAAGGCAAATGGTTCAGGGACAATCCTTTGATTAGCAGCTGCAAACAAATGGTGATGGAGCTGGGAGCACCTTCTACAGCACTGAGGACCCTCTGCGCAGCTTTCTAGCATCCTTCGTGTCTTCAGTGGACTTGGGCCCACGCTTCTTCCAGGTGAAATAATGAATGACCAGGTATATGACTTTGTTATTCTGTGATTACATACTGGGTGTAAAAGATCTAATCAAGCCACTCTGGGGACAGGATAAAATATGCCAACCTGTTCTACAGTTACTTCATGAGATCGGCCAAGACAGCAGAGTAGAAAGAACCTGAGCTCACCTCCTTTCACGGGCACACCCAAATCACAATGAACTGCTGAACAACTATCCATGAAAAAGACCAGAACCTACCAGAAAAGATCTACCACTAAAGGCATGGAGAAGGAACCACAACGAGATGGCTAGGAGGGGTGGATTCAACATAGAGTCAGGTCCCATATGCACCCCATCCCACCCTCGGGTGGGGGGTGGGGGTCAATCCACAAACTGGAGAATAATTATAGCGCAGAGGTTTTCCTGCAGGGGTGAGAATTCTGAGCCCCACGTCAGGCTTTCCAGCCTGGGGGATCCTGCACTGAGAATATGAGCCCCCAGAGCATTTAGCTTTGAAGGCCAGTGGGGCTTGTTTGAAGGAGTCACGGGACAGGGGGAACTTGAGACTTCACTCTTAAAGGGCACACAGAATCTCATGAGCTGCAGGACCCAGGGCAAAAGCACTAGTTTGAGAGCAGCCTGGGCTAGACTTACCTGCTAGTGTTGGAGTCTCCTGGAGAGAGCGGCACAGCTGCTGCTCACCCTGGGGACACAGACACTGGCAAGAGCCATTATCGGGAGCCACTTCTACCCTGTGGATCCTAGCGCTGGCTGATGCTGGTGCTGGCGGGCGCCATTTTGAAAATCTCCCTCCAGCCATTAGTGCCAAGACCTGGCTCCACGCAACAGCTGGTAGCCTCCAGTGCTGGGATGCCTCAGGCCAAGCAACTAAATGGGCAGAGACTCAGTCCCACCTCTCACCAGACAGGCTGCCTGAAGACCTCCTGAGCCTACGGCTGCCACTGGACACAGCCCCAGGCATCAGAGGGCCTAAGACCCATCTGCATCCGGAGGTGGACAGGCACCATTCCCAGAATCCCCTGGGCCCGGCCACGCCCTCAGGGAACCTGCACAAGCCTCTAGACCAGCCTCACCCACTAAGGGGCAGACACCAGACGTCAGAAAACCACAATCCCGGGTTTGCGGACCCAGCCTGCGGCAGACCAGACTCTCCCGCTAGCAGGCCAAAACACTTATTAAATGACCCTGAGAGATGAGATAGGTGTGAAACCATCTCTTTGTCCTCTTCTTCCCTGTCCCAGAGTCATCGCTGTCCTTCCCAGAGATGGAGTGAGGCTGAGGAGGAGAGCAACAGATCTATTATATATATCTGTGTGTGCATGTGTATATTATATAACTATATATTTATATATAGTTATATATTGCTATGTATTGTTATTATATTGTTATATATATTATTATTGTTATATCTATTATATATATGTTAATATATATAGATATATATTAACATATATATTAACATATATATAAATTATATGAATTGACAGGTTAATGTCATAATTCATAAATTATATGAATTGAAAGATATGATATCAATCTGGTGGTTTTTCACTGTTGCCCAATTGTTTCCATCTTCACCCTATGACTATTTCATGTCAAACTTGCCCACAGGGACAAACTGTGGCATATGCATGTAATGGACTATTATTCACATATATAAAGAAAAAAGTACCAGTACTTGTTACAACATAGATGAACCTCAAAAACATGGTATGTGAAAAAAATCCAGATGCAAAAGAGCCCATAGTGTATGATTCCATTAATATGAAATATCAAGAACAGGTAAATCCACCGAGACAGAATGCAGATTAGTGGTTGTCAGGGGCAGTGGGGAGACGAGAATGGAGTTCACTGCGTATGGGTAAGGGGTTTTACTTTGGAGCAATGGAAATATTTTGGAACTAGGTAGAAGTGGTTGCATATTGTGACTATACTAAGCGATTCTGCCAAATTGATGACTTTAAAATGGTTAATTTCATGTTGTGTGAATTTAATTTCAATTTTTAAAAAATGTCCACAGGGCCCGAACATCATGTTTCGATTCCACAAATCAGGGAAGGGAATATCTTCGCAACCCTTGCTCCAGGGCTCTGGGCCCTGGTGCACGACTGGAGTGGCCATGCACTCATGCATGCCCACCAAACTGCAGTCACACCCCGGCCCTTTACAGTGTGGGTTTCAGTCTTCCACCTGAGCTTCAGTTTATTGTTGTGCCCAGAGCACTTCTGAGACACATACTTCCTGTTTAATTCTTGCCAGTTTCCTCCCTGGGGCTGGATCCTGCACCTGGGACTCAAGCTGCCGAATGAAACTCTGCTGCCATTGGACAGATCCCCTGGAACTGTGCAACCGCTGTCTCCCAGGAAGCCCTGGCATCTGGACTCCACCTGTTGGATAGTAGGTCTTAAACTATCTAAGTCTTCCTGAACCAAACACATGCTGCCCGTTTAACCATGGCCTTGGTCTCTCCAACTGCTCTCCCAAGAACCAGCCACTTCAGCTGGTCTGGGGCTTCCCACCCGCTTCTCTCTTGAATCCTGGCTTCCACCCATGATTAACATTGCTGAGGTCCTAGCCAGCCTCAAAGGAGAGCCACCCGGACTTATGACAAAGAAGCCTGTGGTTCTTCTCAATACCTAATGCCAGAAAAATTGCAGGGTAAGCTGTACTTCAGCCACATCAGATCACTCTAACCCTGCCAGCTTCCTCTAAATCACACAGAGTCATCGCATGTGGGCTTTCTCTGTTATTTCCTTCCAAGATAAAAAGAGTTAGTGAGCTCTATGAAGTTACGAAGCATTAAGAGTGCTGGCTTATTCCTAATACTCATGATCTCTTCCCACTAATAAGCCTTTCTCTTGCCAGGTCCCTGGGTTTGGTTTCCATTTTCTAAATGACATTTAGTTTCTTCACTCGGGGAGCAATACCTTCCCCCAGAGGCAGTTCTCTGCTGCCTGGTTTACAGGAGGGACTCTGCCCTTCCAGACCTCACAGACCGCCTGAGAAGGTGGGGGTATGTGTGTGTGGGGTCAATGAAGCTTAAGGGTGATTAGTTAACAACAAGGGCTTTGGAGTCAGGTGAAGTGGGTTCAAGACCCAGCTTCATCATTTACCTGCTTTATTGCCATGAATACAAATGCTCTAAACCTCCTTTTTCTCATCAAGAAAATGGGAATAGTATCGTGAAGCCCCTACAGAGCTTTTACGAAGATTAAGAAAGATAAGTCATGTGATGCAGCTGCCATAGCTGTCAGCAAAAATTGGAAACTACTTATGCTATTATTCATACTAACTGATGCATTGAGCATCTCTACTCTATATGCCTCTTTGCATTCTCTCATCCCAATTCTGACTCCATCCACTACTGGAATGAGCAGCTCTCTGTCCATTGCAACTGGATGACACACACGTCTGCAAGGTGTACCTCTTGCTTCCTGTCCCAGAGCTTCTCTGACATTGCTCTACATGTTCAGAACCTGACGAATGTTCAGGTATGTGCAGCCCAGAAGTGCAGGGGCATTAATGCTTCTATGGCCTCCCTTGATCAATGGAGGATGGAAACCAATGGATAATGGCTTCCTCCTTCACTCCTGGGCACACTGTTCTGAGACATGTCCGAAGAATTCTCAAAAGGCCCCAGCAGGATCAATTACCAATTGCTGACATTCACAGCCAGGTCAATAACACATGACAAAATAATCCCTGCACCCCTCTGCCCTCACTCCCGTCTCCCTGAGATCATTGCCTAAATAAACTCTCTAGACACAAGCCTTTGTCTCAGCTAGACTTTTAAGATAATCCAGGCCATGAATCAGCAGTTACTGAGTTCCAAGCACTGGGGTATGCATTAGACTGGGGCTCGGTACATTTTTTCCCTATAAAGTCCCATATAAAAATATTTTTGGCTTTGAATGCCATAAGGTCTGTATTGCAACTTGATTCTGCTGATACAACATGAAAGTGGTCCTCAGCAATACATAAATGAATGGTTTGTTCCAATAAACTTCATTTATAAAAACAGGCAGTGGGCCAGATATGGCCCATAGACTGTAGTCCATCAGCCCCTACGTAAGAGCCATGGGGATGAGTAAAATTGATCCCCTCCTCCATGTAGTTCACAGTCTTGGGTGGAAGGAGGAGCACCTAGAAATGAGGCTGCAAAGGGTTCTGGAAACAAGTGATGTAGGACGTTGGACTACATGCTAAAGAATTTTGGCTTTGTTCTTTGGTGATGGGCAACACTGAATATGTTCTTAGATCCTGTAGCAGCTACAGCTGGAAACAAGTTATTTTACTGTCAAGAAATAAATTGCTAGTTTTTAACATTTATGTGAAAACCAGTCCAGCTAGAAGTTTGCCTCCCCTCCCGTCCTGCAGCGCCAAATGCTCTGGGTGCTGTCTACCTCTGACTAAATATCACTGTTACTTCTCATGGCCCTGCAACTGGGAGCAACTTGTGCCACCTTCCCATGGGTCCTTGCCACTGTCAAGGGCCCAGGAACCAGGCACTGGCTACCAGCCCTGCCCATTGATTCCATCTCCCTGGAAGCATGCACAGTACCCTAAAAATAAATAGTAAGCCCTCACAAAATGCCCAGGGGCACTCATGCATATAGATAGTGCTCCAAGACTACAGTAGCTGGTTTCCCTAAACTCACAGAATTAAAAAATATATATAAGCAAAATGAAGAAGCTCAGGAACCATTCCCAGTTAAAAGAACAGGAGAATTCACCTGAAGGAGCAAACAATGAAACAGACTTCATCAGTCTAACAGACACTGAGTTCAAAAATGAGATAGTGAAAATACTGAAGGAATTAAGAGTAGATATGAACAGTAGTGCAGATTACTTTAGAGAGGAACTAGCAAATATAGGGAGGATCTGAGAAAAATTAGAAAATTCATTTGTAGAGATACAGGAAGAATTAATGGCACTGAAGAGCAAAATGAATAATACAGAGGAATGAATTAGTGACTTGGAAGATAGAATAATGGAAATCACCCAATCAGCAGACAAAAAACAAATGAAAAAACGTGACAGCAATGTAAGAGATTTATAGGATAATATAAAACGGGCCAATCTACACATAATAGGGATTCCAGAAGGAGAAGAAAAGGAAAGGGGAATTGAAAATGTATTTAAAGAAATGATGGCTGAAAACTTTAAAAATCTAAAGAAACAGATACCAAGATACATGAAGCACAGAGGGTCCGAAACAGTTGAACCCAAACAGACCCACACCAAGACATAATAAAAAAGGCAAAAGGTAAAGATAAAGAGAGGATTCTAAAGGCATCAAGAGAAAAACAAAGAATTAATTATAAGGGAATCCTCCACAAAGTTATCAGCTGATTTCTCTACAGAAAGACAGAAAAGAGTGGCAAGATATATTCAAAGTTCTAAAGGGAAAAATTTTCAGCCTAGAATTCTCTACCTAGCAAGAATATCATTTAAACTAGAAGGAGAAATTCTCCAACAAACAAAAACTAAAAGAGTACAGGAATACTAAACCCATCCTAAAAGAAATACCGAAAGGGCTCCTCTAATTTAAAAAGAAGTAAGAAGAAATGGGATGGAGGAAATCATAACTGGAAAGCAATCACTTAAATAAGCAAGCATACAGATCCAAAAGGAAAAAAAAAACCTGCTGTAAAAGCGACAGTAAACACAAGGAACAGCAAAAGGACAAACATGAAGATGTTAAAGAAAGGACTTCAAAAGCATAAAATGTAGGGAAGGAAAATAAGAAAATCTAGGCTCCTTTTTAAAAGGATGAGTCTGAGCCTATATAACTATCAGGCTAAAGAAAGCAGATATAGGGAGAAGTTAACATACTTGTAAAACAGGGCAACCACAAATCAAAACCAAACAACACATTCCCAAAAACTAAAGAAGACACAAGCATAAATAAAAGGAAACCATCCAACCAAAAAAAGGAAAGGAACAAAGGAGAAGCATAGAATCAATTGGGAAACAAGGTTTAAAATGGCAATAAATACATATTTATCAATAATTGCCTTAAATATCAATGGACTGAGTGCTCAGATCAAGAGACAGAGAGTGGCAGACTGGATAAAAAAGCAAGAGCCTACAATACATATTCTACAAGAGTCTCACTTTGGGACAAAGGACACATATAAATGGAAAGTGAGGGGATAGAAAAATAGTTCATGCGAATGGAAAAGACAGGAAAGTAGGAGTTGCAATACTCATATCAGGCAAAATAGCCTTTAAAATGGAGGCCATAAAGAAAGACAAAGAAGGACACTATTTAATGATAAAAGAATCCATTCAAGAAGAGGATATTACACACATCGATATATATGTCTCTAATATAGGAGCACTCAGATACATACAACAAATACTAACAGACACAAAAAGAGAAATTGATGGGAATAAATAATAGTAGAAGACTTTAACACACCACTCACATCAATGGACAAATCCCCCAGACAGAAAATCAATAAGGCAACAGACATTCTAAATGACACAACAGAAGTCAGACTTAATTGACATTTTCAGGATATTACATCCCCAAAAAATCAGAATATACATTCTTTTCAAGTGCACATGGAACATTCTCAAGGACTGACCACATACAGGGGTGCAAAACTAACCTAAACAAATTTAAGAGTATAGAAATTGTTTCAAGTATTTTCTGTGACCACAATGGCATGAAACTAGAAATCAACCACAGCAAAAGAAATGAGAAAAAACTGTCTACATGGGGAGTAAAAAACATGCTACAAAAAAAAAAGTCAATGAAAATCAAAAGGAAAATTTAAAAATTCCTTGAGACAAATGGTAATGAAAACACTATCCGTTCAAAATCCATGGGATGCCGCAAAAGCAGTTCTTAGAGGGAAGTTCACAGTAATACAGGCCTTCCTCAGAAAAGAAGAAAAATCTCAAATCAACAACTTAACCTAACACCTAAGAGAATCAGAACAAGAAGAACAAACGAAACCTAAAGTCGGCAGAAGAAAGGAAATCATAAAGATCAGAGAAGAAATCAATAAAATAGAGATTAAAAAAAACAATAGAAAAAGTATCATTAAAACCAAGAACTGGTTCTTTGAAAGGATAAACAAAATTGACAAAGCTTTGGCCACACTCACCAAGAAGAGGAGAGAAAGAACTCAAATAAAGAAAATTTTTAAAAAATGGAGAAATCTCAACAGATATTGCAGAAATACAAAAAACCATAAGAATACTGTGAACAACTACATGCCAACAGATATGACAACCTAGAAGAAACAGACAACTTTCTAGAGACATACAGCCCACCAAAACTGAATCAATGAAGAAAAAATCAATTGAACAGACGAATCACTAGAAATGAAACTGAATATGTAATAAAAACTCCCTATAAACAAAAGTCCAGGACCAGATGTCTTCACAGGTGAACTCTACCAAACATACAAAGAAGAACTCATACCCATGGTTCTTAAACTTTTCCAAAAGGTTGAAGAAGAAGGAACACTCTGAAAGACATTCTATGAAGCCACCATCACCTTAATACCAAAACGAGACAAAGATACTACCAAAAAAGAAAACTACAGGCCAATATCTTTGATGAATATAGACGCAAAAATTCTCAACAAAATTTTAGCTAATACTCCAACTGTAATGCACAGGGAACTATATCTAATTACACGTGACAAATCCATATATGTACATGTAATCGGGTCACCACATGGTGCAGTTGGAAAATCTGACAGAAATCTGTAAACCAGCTATAATGCAAAAAGAAAAAAAAGAAAAAAAAATTTTAGCTAATAGAATCCGAGAACATATAAAAAAGATTATACACCACAACCAAGTGGGATTCATCCCAAGGTCACAAGGATGTTTCAACATATGCAAATCAATCAATGTCATGCACCATATTAACAAAAGAAAAGTAAAAAAATACATGACCATCTCAACAGATGCTGAAAAAGCACTGATGAAGTCCAACATTCATTCATGATAAAAACTCTTACCAGAGTGCGTATAGAGGGAACATACCTTAACATAATAAAAGCCATTTACAACAAACCCACAGCAAATATAATACTCAACGGAGAAAAGCTGAAAGTCTTCCCACTAAAATCTGAAACAAGACAAGGATGCCCATTCTCACCACTTTTATTCAACATAGTATTGGAAGTCCTAGACACAGCAATTAGACAAACAAAAGAAATAAAAGTAACCAAATTGGAAGAGAAGAGGTAAAACTGCCACTCTATTCAGATGATATAATACTATATATAGAAAACCCTAAGAACTCCACACAAACACTATTTGAACTGATTAATGAATTCAGAAAAGTAGCAGGATACAAGATTAACATTCAGAAATCAGTTGCATTTCTGTATACTAACGATATATTATTAGAAAAGGAATATAAAAATACAATACTTTTAAAATTGCACCCCCAAAAATTAAACACCTAGGGAAAAACCTAACTAAGGGCATGAAAGATTAAATGCTGAGAACAATAAAACATTAATCAAGGAAATTAATGAGGATTCAAAGAAATGGAAAGATATTCCACGCTCCTGGATTGGAAGAATGACTACTGTTAAAATGGCCATAGCACCCAAAGCAATCCACAGATTCAATGAAATCTCTATGACATTTTCACATAACAAGAACAAACAATCCAAAAATTTATATGGAACCATAAAAGACCCAGAAGTCTCACAGCAGTTCTGAGGGGGAAACAAAACAAAACAACAACAACAACAACAAACAAGCAGGAGGTATAACTCTCCCAGAATTCAGACAATATCACAAAGCTACAGTAATCAAGACAGTGTGACACTGGTACAAAAACAGATATACAGACCAATGGAACAGAATAGAGAACCCAGAAATAAACCCAGACACCTGTGGTCATTTAATCTTCAAGAAAGGAGGCAAGAATATAAAATGGGAAAAAGACAGTCTCTTCAGTAAGTGGTGCTGGCAAAACTGGACAGCGGCATGTAAATCAATGAAACTAGAACACACCCTCACACTATGCACAAAAATAGACTCAAAATGGCTTAAAGACTTAAACATAAGACAAGATATCATAAAACTCATAGAAGAGAACACAGGCAAAACATTCTCTGACATCAAATGTACAAATGTTTTCTTAGGTCAGTCTCCCAAAGCAACAGAAATAAAAACAAAAATAAACCAATGGGACCTAATCAAACTTACAACTTTTGCACAGGAAAGGAATCCAAAAAAAAAAAGGACAACCTATGGAATGGGATAAAATAGTTGCAAATGATGCAACTGACAAGGGCTTAATCTTTAAAATATACAAACAGGTGGCCAATAGGCACATGAAAAAATGCTCAACATCACAACTGCTTTGAGGTACCACCTCACACCTGTCAGAATGGCTGTCATTAACAAGTCACCAAATAACAAATGCTGAAGAGGGTGTGGAGAAAAGGGAACCATCCTACACTGTTGGTGGGAATATAAACTGCAACAACCACTATGGAAAACTGTTTGAAGGTTCCTCAGAAAACTAAATAGAGAACTACCATATGATCCAGAAATCCCACTCCTGAGCATATATCCAGACAAAACTTTCACTGAAAAAGATACATGCACTCCTATGTTCATGGCAGCACTATTCACAATAGCCAAGACATGGAGACAACCTAAATATCCATTGACGGATGAATGGATTAAGAAGATGCGGGTATATATACACAATGGAATACTACTCAGCCATAAAAAAGCACAAAATAATGTCATTTGCAGCAACATGGATGTAACTAGGGATTCTCATACTAAGTAAGTCAGATAGAGACAGACAAATACCATATGGTATCACTTAAATATGGAATCTAATATATGGCACAAATGAACCTATCTACAGAAAAAAACAAACCCATGGACATGGAGAACAGACTTGTGGTTGCCAAGGGGGAGTGGGAAGAAGTAGGATGGACGGCAGTTTGGGGTTAGTAGATGCAAACTATTGCATTTGGAGGGAATAAGCAATGAGATCCTCTGTATAGCACAGGGAGCTATATCTAATCACTTGTGATAGAACAAGATGGAGGATAATGTGAGAAAAAAATTTATATATATGTATGTAGGCTTGACTGGGTCACTGTGCTATACAGCAGAAATTGATAGAACATTGTAAATCGACTATACTAAAATTTTTTTAAAAAAAGAATAAATAATCCTAAGATTGATATGGAAGCATAAAAGATCCAGAATTGCCAAAGCAATCCTGAGGAAAAAGAAGAAAGTGGGGGGCATAACCCTCCCAGACTTCAGATAACATTACAAAGCTACAGTAATCAAAATAGCATGCTACTGGCACAAAAACAAGTGTATGGATCAAAAGAACAGCATAGAGAGTCCAGAAATAAACCCACACACCTATAGACAATTTTTGACAAAGAAGACAAGAATATACAATGGGGAAAAGACAGTCTCTTCAGAAAGTGGTGTTGTGAAAGTTGGATAGCTGCATGTAAATCAATGAAGTTAGAGTACAAGCTCATGTTATGTATAAAAATAAACTAAAAATGGATTAAAGTCTTAAATTAGGACAAGACACCATAAAACTCCTAGAAGACAACAGAGGCAAAACATTTTCTGATATAAATCATACCACTCTTTTCTTTTTTCCTTCCTTCCTTCCTTCATTTCTTTTGTCTTTGGGGGGCCACACTCATGGCACATGGAGATTCCCAGACTAGGGGTCAAATTGGAGCTGTAGCTGCCGGCCTACACCACAGCCACAACAACATCAGATCTGAGTCACATCTGTGACCTACACCACAGCTCATGGCAACACAAGATCCTTAACCTACTGAGCAAGGCCAGGGATCGAACCTGTGTCCCCATGGATGCCAGTCAGATTTGTTTCTGCTGAGCCTACTGAGAGAAGTTATTTGCAAATGATGTTACTGACAAGGGCTTAATTTCTAAAATATACAAACAGCTCAAACAATTCAATAAGAAAAAAAAACAAACAACACTTATAACTGACAAGGACCTACTACATAGCACAGGAAATGCTACTTAATATTCTGTAACAACCTATACGGGAAAAGAATCTGAAAAGAATATATGTATATGTATATGTATATGTAACTGATTCAATTTGCTATACACATGAAACAAACGTAACACTGTAAATCAACTATACTCCAATAAAATTAAACAACCCAATTGAAAAATGGGCAGAAGACCTAAATAGACTTTTCTCCAAAGATGATATTCAGATGGCCAATAGGCACATGAAAAGCTGCTCATCATCGTTAATTATTGGAGATGCAAATAAAAAATACAATGAGGTACCATCTCACCCTGGTCAGAATGGCCATCATTAAAAAGTCTACAAATAATAAATGCTCGAAAGGGTGTGGAGAAAAGGGAACCTTCCTACACTGTTGGTGGGAATGTAAATTGGTGCAGCCACTATGGAATATGGTGTGGTGTTTCCTCAAAAAACTAAATGTAAAGTTGCCATATGATCCAGGAATCCCACTCCCAGGCATAAATCCAGACAAAACTGTAATTTGTGAAGATATATGCTCTCCTACGTTCACAGCAGCACTATTTACAATAGCCAAGACTTAGAAAAAACTAAATGTCCACTGACAGATGAAAGGATAAAGACGTGGTACGTACACACCCACATACACACAAACACACACACGCAAACATTAAATCACCATTAAAAAGAATCCAGTAATGCCTTTTGCAGCAACATGGATGGACCTAGAGATTATGAAGCTAAATGAATTAAGGTAAAAAGAGAAAGCCAAATACCACATCATATCACTTACATGCGGAATCTAAAATACAACACAAATCAACGTATCTATGAGACAAAAACAGCCTCACAGATACAGAGAACAGATTTGTAGTTGCCAAGGGGGAAAAGGGTGGGGGAGAGAAGGATTGGCAGATTAGGAGAGGCAAACTATGATATATAGGATGGATAAACAATAAGGTCCTGCTGTATAGCACAAGGAACTATATTCAATATCCTGTGATAAACCATAATGGAAAAGAATATGTATGTATAACTGAGTCACTTTGCTGTACAGCAGAAATTAACACAACGTATCAACTACAACAAAACTTGAAGAAAAAAAAAAGGATCATAAATAACTTCCATTCAGTTCAAGGAAGGTTTGGGCCCTAAATGAGTTAAGACAACATCTTTGGGATTTTAGAGATTTTTGGATTTCACAAATGCAGATGAACCATACAGATGGACCTGATTTGTTTTGTGTTTCACCTGTAGACTGTGACATCCTCAGAGAGAGCCTCTGAGTGCCCAGTGTCTGCCTGCAGGAGGCACTCAATAAATGTTACCAAGAGAACGAACAGACAAGAATGACTGAAGAAAAGTGTTCATGGAGAGATTCCACCGAAGAGGCCGGTCAGCGACTCTGGAAACGGACATGGGGTGACTTGAATGCTCTGATCAGGATTCTGGACTTGATATAGAAGGTGACGGAGAGTTTGTTAGGTAAGTGGTGTGACTAAGCTGCGTATGAGGGCGGCAATTCTCATACTAGAGTGAGGCAGGATCAGAAAGCAAGGGACCAGGGTGAGCAGTAGGGGGTTCCTGCAATAGTGAGGTAAGAAGTGTCTGTGAACAAGGCAGTGAATGTAAAACAAGGGAGAGAAGGAAGAAACAGATCTGGCAACTAATGATGTTGGGGATGAGGGAGAAGTTGCGGTTGAACTTGACCCAGTGGCACCCATCTGAGATGGTAGAGTGCAGTATTGAGGCCCAGATGCCTCTGCTTCAAAGTCAGCTCTGTCACTTACTCTGTGACCTTGGGTAACTTAGTTAACCTCTCTATGGAGTTTCTCTTGTGGCTCAGTGGAAATGAATCTGACTAGCATCCATGAGGACGCAGATTCGATCCCCGGCTTCGCTCAGTGGGTGAAGGATCCGGCATTGCCGTGAGCTGTGGTGTAGGTTGCAGACGTGGCTCGGATCTGGTGTTGCTGTGGCTTGGATCTCCGATTCGACCCCTAGCCTGGGAACCTCCATATGCCGTGGGTGTGGCCCTAAAAAGACAAAAAAACAAAACAAACAAAACACCTCTCTGTGCTTTAGCGTCCTCTTTACTATCTATTTCATGGTGTTTCTCTGAGGATTAAATAAGTATTTGCAAAGTACCTACAGCAGGGTTTGGCTATAAGGTGTTATTACTGCCTGTAACCAATCATTGATTCATAAGGTCAATTTTCCAAATGGTTCACTGAGTGGTTGTCTGCTCTGGAGTAAGGCAACCCACATCTCCGACTCTCCCAGGAAGTGACAAGTAGGTATCATAAATCTAGTAATAAATATATATTATACAGAAAGAGAGGCTCACTTCAAGGGACAGAACTTTTATCAGACTTAAGGGCATAGGACTTCCCTTTGCTGAGTCTGGAAACACCTGTTCTATTCACAGAGGCTCTTTTTCTTTTAATCAGCCACCACTTCGCTGTAACAGTTTTGCAGCGCTGCAGCATGCCAGGGAGACTTTAAGTGCTGGGTCATTCATTTGTAGGGAGAAGGCTCTAAGGAGGGCTGCCTGGAAAGCCTGTAATTTGGAAAGGTACAAACCTTTGCATCCAAGTGGAAAACAGAAATGGTGTCAGGTTTGTGCTAAAAGGAAAAGTCGTAATTGCTATGTGCTTCCCTTTCCTGTCCTCCTGGGCCAAGGAACACAACCAGCCGAGAGGGCTTCAGAGCTGTTTGCTACAGGCATTCAGCAGGCTCTGCAGCTTACATACCAGGATGACTTCTTCCAGGAAAATTACCCAAACATGGCAACACAAATGCCCGTTTTTGCACGTTAAGGGCTCTGCAACAAAGCTAGCGCCTGCTAGCTCACTTTGCCTGAACTTGGCTGCCAGATTTAAGCATATTTACAAACTTTTTAGCAACCATCCTTCTAGCACGTCCGTCCACAGTTTAAGACCCAGTAGTGGCTCCCTTTTTCCTCTGGAGTCAAGTTCGACCTCTTCATTTTCACCTTGGAGAAACTCTATGATTTAGCAATGGATTTTGTCCCCCAAAGACCTTCTGATCTCACCCAGTGTGTCTGTTGACTGTCTCCCTGGGCTGCCCTATTTACTCTCATCTTCAGGTTCTCACTCCGGTTTTCACTGTCCACTCCCTTCACCCGGAATAAACTCTTCCCCTCTCCCCATTTATACAAACCCCACTACTGCCTTCAAGATATAGCTAACATTTCTAAGGAGCTCCGGTGTTCCATTACATTTTTCATTTATCTGCTTTCTGACTAACCATGTTTAATTTGTCCCCAGTTCACGTCTGTCTTGGACTTGCTAAATTTGGCACTCTTATTTTATTTTATTTTTTGCTTTTTAGGGCTGCACCCGTAGCATGTGGAGGTTCCCACGCTATGGGCTGATTTGGAGCTACAGCTGCCAGCCTATACCACAGCCCCAGCCACACGGGATCCGAGCCATGTCTGCGACCTACACCACAGTTCACAGCACTGCCGGATCCTTAACCCACTGAGCGAGGCCACGGATCGAACCCTCATTCTCATGGTTACTAGTCAGGTTCGTTAACCACTGAGCCATGAAGGGAACTCCTGGCACACGTTTTAATTTACACCACAACTAGAATTCATGAAAGTGTCTTGAAAGTTAGGATCCTTGTTTGTACACTTAGCCTTCTCAGTGCTGGTCTACTCTGAGCACACAGTAGGTGCACATGGAGTACGGATTGGCTGGTTGGTTTCCCCAACCCCACCTTCCACGTGAAAAAGAAGGAAATTTCCTCAGCCAGATAAAGGGTGCTTCTCAACTGGATTCAAGTCATCAATTTGAAATCCATGCTTTCTTCTAGACTTAAAAGTGAGCTACAACAGTATTCCCATTAAAATCAGGAAAAGTTTGGATGCTACTATTTAATATTGTACTAGAGGTGATAGATAATAAACTAAAACAGGAAAAAGAAGCAAAGGTATATTTATTCATGATTTCCCAAAAGAATGAAAAAATAAAGCCATTAAGACTATCAAGAGAGTTCAGCAGTGTCCAAGCTCAAACTCGAGGTTCAAGAATCAATAGCTTTCTTAAATACAAGCAATCAATGATTAAAAAGTTTAAAATGGAAAAAAACCCATTCACAAAAGCAATAAAATTATAAAATAGGCATGGGGGAAGCTGCACAAGAATGTGCAATCTAAATGAAGAAAAATTACATTACTTTCCTGAAGAATATAAAAGATGCGACTAGGGGATATGCTATATTTTTTTTTCCTTTTTTTTTGTCTTTTTCGGGCTGCACCCACGGCTTATGGAGGTTCCCAGGCTAGGGGTCCAATAGGAGCTATATCCGCTGGCCTAAACCACAGCCACAGCAATGCAGGATCCAAGCGCATCTGCGACCTACATCACAGCTCACGGCAACACTGGATCCTTAACCCATTGAACGAGGCCAGGGATCGAACCTGTGTCCTCATGGATGCTAGTTGGGTTTGTTAACCACTGAGCCATGACGGGAACTCCAGATATTCTATATTTCTAACTGGAAAAACATACTGTACGGATGCTACAATATGAAAACATAAGGATTTGCAACACCATTCAAAACGTCAATATAAGTTTTTCATTGAACACAGCAAACTTTTTCTACGATTTGTCTGGAATGATGACTCTGCTTGAATGATCATAAACATTTTGAACCAGAAGATTAATGAGTGGTCATATGCTATCAAAACATAAAAGAAAATTACGCTATAAAATGGTATGGGTTTTTGTGCAGGAAATGATAAAAAGACCCACAGAAGAGAACAGATCTGTACAAAAATTTTATATTTGATAAAGTAGCACTTCATACAATTGGGCAAAGGACAAGCTATTTGATCAGTGGATGTGGAGCAACCAACTAACTAGCCATTTTGAGAAAAACAGGTAGATTTTGATTTCCCATCTGTTCTGGACAGATTTGGTCTTCCCCTCCAGCTCCCTCCTCCATCCTTCCATGTTTGAGAGCAAGGAGAGCCTGTGTGGACTCTGTCAATGGGCTTCGCTGTCCTCATGGTTGGAGTCAAGGTCAAAAGGGTGAACTGACAGGGAATCAAGGTTGGGGTCCCTGAGGAGTCACCTCAGGCTAGTAGCTTCCTTTAACTAAAGGTCTCAGTCCTGGGAGGTGGTGGTCTTCTCTGTCCTGTCCTCTGTACCCTCCCAGTGCCCCTAGAGGCAGGAATGCTAAAGGCTCCTCCCATTGTTACTTTGGCCACATCATTGTGTTCTGTTCTGTTTTGTTTGCTTTTTAGGGCTGCCCCCATGGCATATGGAGGTTCCCAGGCTAGAGGTCGAATCAGAGATACAGCTGCCGGCCTACACCACAGCCGTAGCAACGCAGGATCCGAGTCACGTCTGCGACCTACACCACAGCTCACAGCAACGCTGGATCCTTAACCCACTGAGCAAGGCCAGGGATCGAACCCACAACCTTGTGGTTACTAGTCAGATTCGTTTCTGCTGCGCCACAATGGGAACTCCATTTTTTTTTTTTTTTGAACACACCACTGTAAATAAACCCCTAATTCAAGTGACCCTTTGGCACCTCATTTCGAGCATACCATCTATTTTCTGTTGAGGCTTATTGATACCATATTATTCAAAAAATTAAATTCCAGGAAGATTAGAGGTTTAAATTTATTTTTAAATCTATAAGAATACTAACAATATGGAAATATATTTATAACCTTGGGTTGAGGATTTTTATTTTTAGATAAGATACAAATGAAAATTCATAAGAGAAAGTATGGATATGTTTGATTAAAATCAAAATTTCAAATTTCTGGGTGATTAGAAACTCGTAAGCTAGTTAAAAGAAAGGTAGAGAGAAGTACTTGATATTTATAACAAAGTATTACTAGCTGCACTATATAAGGATCAATTTTAAACATAAATATACCTTAAGGATATAAAGTTTATATATATAAAGTTTATATATAAACTTACATATCTGCATATGTTTATATATAAAATACATAATACAAAATGTATTGTATACATATAATATACAACATAAATATATTTTACATATAAATATATGGAAATATATAAACATCAATTTTAAAAAGAAACATTATTAGAAAAATGGGCAAGAATATGAATGGGCCATGCATAAAAGAGGAAACTGAAATGGAATATATATTTGAGAAGATTCTTAATATTACCAGTGATTGGGAAAATATAAATTACCACAAGATACCATTATTAACTATCAGATTGGCAGAACTTCAAAAAATGATAAACATCAAGAATTGCTGAGCAAGTAAGGAAACGGGCTCTCTTGTTCACAGTCAGGGAGAGTGTTTAAGTTGGCAAGGTTTTTGGAGGAGGATCTGGCAGTGTCTTTGATGATTGTTGTACAACTATAAATGTAATAAAATTCACTGAGTAATTTAAAAAAAGAGGAAAAGAAAAAAATTATAAATGTGCATCCTTTATGATCCCACTTCTTGGCAGTCACCATGGATAAAAACTTGCATATTTGCTCAGAGGCATGTATAGAGATGTTTATTATAGCATTATTTATAATAGTCAAAAAGTGGAAACAACCTAAGTGTCCACCAACTGTGGAATAACTAAGCTATTAGCACAGTAGATTCTACGCAACAGTTTTTTTTTTTTTTTCTGTCTTTTTGCCTTTATCTAGAGCTGCACCCACGGCATATGGAGGTTCCCAGGCTAGGGGTCTAACAGGAGCTGTAGCCGCCGGCCTTCGCCACAGCCACAGCCACGCGGGATCCGAGCTGCATCTGCGACCTACACCACAGCTCAGGGCAACGCCGGATCCTTAACCTGCTGAGCGAGGCCAGGGATCGAACCCGCAACCTCATGGTTCTTAGTCGGATTCGTTAACCACTGAGCCACGAAGGGAACTTCCGCAACAGTTTCAAAGGGAGATAGATCCACATGTTCTGACTGGAAATATCTCAATACATTTTATTTAGTGAAAACTCAGTCAAGTTCAGGACATCAGGTAGACCATGATACCATCTGGGTGAAGTGTGCTTATATGTTTACTTATACACATATAAATGCACAGATAAAAGTCTAATGAATAGACACCAGATGGATATCTATTGCTACTTTTGGATAGAAGACTCTGGAGTTTATTGGAAGAAATGTTAGGGATTTTTCACTTTTTCTGTATTTTGTACTTTACAATTTTCTACATTTTTGAAATTTTACAATATGAACGTATTTACATCTTACCTATAAAATGATTATTTCTTTAGTGAACAGTTGTAGCTTATATTTAATTCTGCCAGAAAAGGACAAAAGAAAGGAAGAGCATGGAGCTTTAGAGTTAAACTGATGTGTGACTTCAAGAAACTTGCCTAATTCACTGGGACCTGTCTTCTCTTGCATAAAAGAGGAAAGTTTGTTGTGAAGATTAAATCAGATAAAGCCAGCTAGATGTGCAGCTGTGTTCCTGGAAGACAGAACACACTGGTCGTCCCTTTCTCTTCCATTTAGCCTGTGGGAACCTTGAGGGCCATGATCTTAACCTCAGTTGCCTATATATCTTGGACGCCTGGGCAAATACCAGCTCTGTTACATTTGCTGAAAGAATGAGTGACTGAACAAGCAACATTTGTTCATCGTTAATGGTTAAACATATGTTCACATATGTTCATTGTCAACAGGTAAACAAGAGCTGCCTTTCTGGCTTCCACCAGCAAGATCCAATGCTTCTGGTGCATGGGAACAATAAATAAAAGAAAACCGGAGATCTATGCCAGAGGGATAAGGGTTTTTAGAGCAGGAAGACACATCCCGTCGACCTGATGCCGGAGACCCCAGGCTCTGCAGAGTGATGGGGCTGCCATGGGCAGGGGTGTGGGTACTGGAAAGCCAAACCGAGAACTCAGTCTCCAGGCTGAGAGACTGAATATACTAATGACCCTGGCCAGGTCGTATATGACCACAGCAATAGCACTCTGATCCCCAACCTCTGCAGTAAATGGCCTGGGAAGCCAAATGATAATCTCTGCAGCCATCAGCCCAGGATGGCTAGGACTTGGACAATGACTGCCAGCTCTTTAATTCTTGCTCCCACTGCCTTCTCTGTTCCCAAATCTGGACCAATCAGAAAAAGTCAAATACACTCTCCAAGCCAACCACAGTAGATGTTCCATTTCCAGTTAGCCCGCTTTCACCTTCCCGGCGCCAACAACTTCCAATCAGAATGGACCTGCAGTCTCCACCCCCCCCACACACTTTTTTTTTCCACTGTAAAGCTTTCCCACTCCTCTGCCTGCCTTTAAGTCTCTGCCATATACTAGTGATGGCAGCTGACACCCTTGCTATACAGCAAGCTCTGAATAAACACTATCTGTTTCAGTGATCTTCATTTATTTCTACAAGGTCTTCTCCCACATTGCAACTAGATACTACCTACATGTTATATATTGGGATTTATATATCAGCTTTCATTTTTTAAAATTCTATTACTAATTTTTTTTTAAATTAACACCAAAAGCCAAATGTCTCAAGGAATCTGAGGAAGGATGCTCAGCTTGCATTAAACTAAGGAAAAAAAAAAAATGACATCCAGACAGATGGCAACAAAGGGAAGCCAGACAAAGACCAGGCTGAGTCTGGACAATGGACAGAGGCTTCCAGAGATCTCTATGGGCTTTTTCCCCAAAAGTTAGACACAGCTGGGTCCAGAAACTGCAAGACTGGAGAACCTAGGTGGAGTATTTCCTTAACAGCCTCTCCTCAGGGCTGAGGTGTAGTTAGCCACAGCTGTAGGTCTGTTGAAATGTCCACCTGGCAGAGGTTCAGACAAATGAACGAAATACATAAATAAAATCTTAGGGGATTTAAAGAAGTGGATGGTGGTTGGGAAGTTTCCCAGACCTCACCTCTAGGAAAAACGGCTTTTTGGATGCTGGCACTGGTGCTCTGCCAATCTACTCATGTATGCGTGCTTGTCTAAAATCCTAAAATTCCCAGCATCCCTTCATATAGCCTTTAAATGTGTTTAAAATAGGTTGTGGGTGCATTTCTCAAAATGCTGAATGTTAATAGATGTCTCAGCAAAAAAAAAAAAAAAAAAAAGGAAAAGGCGCTTAGCAGTCAGGTTTGAGAAATGCTGGGTGAAAGCAAGTTAAACAGATTTCTTTTTGGCAGGACTTTGCAAAGTCTTCAATATGCTAATATATGTTGTAAATCTGCAAGAAGGGGATCCAGAATACAGCATTTGCCAAACTTATTTAACCACGGAAACTGATTTCCTACCCACCTACTTACATCTCTCTTATCATTCTAGGACATACAATTTTGGAAACACAGGTCTGAGACAACGCCGCTTTTCAGAGGAAAACCATTAGCTGGCTCATACCCCTTAGCTATTGTAACTCACCAAAAAGAGGATCAAAAGGCCTTATAGTAATTGGTAAAAGAGGGCAATTTTGATGGAAGGAGGAAGAAGATAAGATTCTAAAAAGCAGAGCCTGTGTCCAATGGTCTCAGGTCAGCGTAGAAAAATTGCATGATACTGGGCTTCAAACTCAAGATGGGGGAAGCCAAAAATTATCCTCGTCTGGGTCATAATTTTTCTAACCAGCTATAGGATCATTATCTAGGAAGACAGTGACCAGCTGATGAGAGGAAAATAGAGATTCACGCGACAGATCCTTCTTTACATCCCATTACCAAAGAGCGGCCATGGTCCCATTTTAGAGTCAGGATAACTGAGGGCAGCGAGATGATACAACTTGTCTGATGCCGCGGGAAAGCCACTTCCTTCTGCAAGTGCATCAGAGACTTCAAAAGACCACAGGGAAGGAGAGCGGAGTGTTAAGATGTTTACTTACTTTAGAATCACACAGCCTGTCCCTGCAGGTGGCGCTATCCAGAACACCTGGATCCGCGTCCTCCTCCGTGGCGTGCTTTCCGTGACCGCAACGGGGCAGTTACTCATAAACTGTGTTTCTTCTTCATCTATGATCTGTGGAAAACCAGTGGAAAATGAACACATTAAAATGCAATGTCACTTGGGGAAGTTTCCGTGTCAACACTTCCTTGATTTTATTTTTAAATCTGTCATTTTGTCTTAGCGGCGCTGTGTCCCCAGACACCAGAATAGTGCCTGGCACCGAGTCCCACTCGAAGCTTGTGGAATTAGCATAAGGGCAAGGGTTTGGCCCACGTTCTCTGCTCTCTGGGACCAGGATCTCATGTCAGCACTTTGAGGAAGAGGCCACTAGGTGATGATCTCGCGCATTTCAGGACAACCTGTGTCCCGCTTCCGGGCAGGAGGAGGACAGGGATAATCCAGAGCAAACACTATATATGGAGATGCTGGGATTCAGTTTTACCACCTGAATTTAGAATGTTAAAAGAAAACCTCCTGTTGGAGGAAGCCTACTAAGTACATAAAATCCCTTAGCTTTATAGTACCGTTTACTCCTGCAGTCTTTCCTTTCTAATTTGTGCCTTATTTTGGTATTTGTTCTCCCAAGTTAACCCTCAAGGTTCCGTATGACACTGGAGAAAAGCTAGCAGCCATTCCCATTCTTAAGGCTGTTTCCAGCATTTCTCCTGCTTGCTTCTGGGTCTGGTGCCAGGATTTGCCTGTCCTTCTTGCAGAACGGCAGACTCTTAGACCTGAAAGAACCTTTGGAGGGAAATCATCTCCAGCCAATGGTCTTAAAGTGCCAGCTCGGACTGACTGGTAGTAGCTGTGCCATGAGTAGCGTTAATAATAGATAACACTTATTGAGTGTTTAGCATAGGCTCGGTACTAAGCCAAATGCTTGATCTGTATTACTGACTTGATTTTCAAATAAATTTAACAAGGTCATAACAGTCATACTGAATTTATTTTAGACCATGATGGAAGTTCATACGAAAAGGGAATGTATATACGTATTTATGACTGGGACACTTTGCTGTACAGACGAAACTGACACAACATTGTAAAGCAATTCTACTTTGATAAAAAATTTTAAAAATTAAAAAATAAATAAAATAAAATAAAATACAATAAAACAAAAATAGGTCCCCACAGACTGATCAAAACTGATCATCAGATCACAAAGCTCAGCCTAGTCATTTAAAAGCATCAGGCCCCTCTGCCACCCTGGCCCTTGCTACGTCTGGCTCTGAGTGTGGCTGTGGGAAGAGGGGAGACAGGTGTGTTGAACTTGAAGTCTTCCCGTGGCAGCCATTTGGAACGCCTTAAGAATCGTCAGCACCTTCCCCCTCCTGGCTCTCCTGAACTTTTCTAACCTACCTTAAAAAAGAGTATACATGAATGAGGAGCCTCTCTCTACATCCATCCAAGCAGGGAGACACAGTAAGAGTTACCTTTTAAAAGACTTATCTTGGGATAAATTCTTCCAAAAGAAAATAAATAACAATGCTCCTACATGCATCTAAACAGAATTTCAAAACACATGAGGTAAAACTGATAGAACTGCAAGGATAAATAGACGAATGCACAATTACACTCAGCTCAAAATTCCTCTCTAAGCAATTGATAAAGTAAATAGGAAATCAGTAGGGATAGAATGAACCAGAACAATACTCTCTGACCTGGTGGACATTTATAAAACACCCCAGTCAACAATAGAAAATACGAGGTTTTCACGTGCACGTGGAACATTCACCAAGTTAGCTTATATTTGGGGCCATAAAAGAAATCTTAATGCATTTAGAAGGACTGGAATCATATGAAGAACATTTTCTCGGGAGTTCCTGTCATGGCTCAGCGGTAATGAGACCAACCAGCATCCGTGAGGATGCAAGTTTGATCCCTGGCCCTGTTTAATGGGTTAAGGATCCGGTATTGCCATGAGCTGTGGTGTGGGTCATAGACGTGTTTCAGATCCCGTATTGCTGTGGCTGTGGTTGTGGCCAGCAGCTGCAGCTGATTCCTCCTAGTCAGAGAACATCCAAATGTCACAGGCGCGGCCCTAAAAAGAAGATTTTTCTCTCCACAACAAAATCAAGCCAGAAATCAAGCAGAAAGATACCTGGGAAATCTCCATACAATGGAATACTACTTAGGAATAAAAAAAGAAATGAGCCACTCACACATGCAACCAAACAGATGACTCAAGAGCATTATGCGAAGTGAAAAATGCCAGTCAAAAGTCTATATATTGGATGATTTCATTTATACGACCCTCTATAACTGGCAAAACTATAATGATAAGAAAAACAGTAGCTGGGATGCAGGAAAATGATTAACTGCAAAGGCGGATGAGGGAACTTTCTAGAGCGATGGAAATACCCTATAGTTTAATTGTGGTAGTGGCTACACAATGCTACATGTTTGTCAAAACTTACTGAAACTTACACTTAAAATAGTTTAAAAATCACACAAAAAAAGCCCATTTTCAGTTCCTCTTTTTTGCTTAAGAGAGCAAGTAAAAAAATTAAGTCACGTCATATATTTTCATCACAAAGACAAAGCAAAGGCAATGTTCTGTTTATATTATTCATACTTCTCTCAGTTCCCTCCTCTATCCAGCACTCATTCCTAAGCTTTTAATATATATCCTTCTGAATATATATATTATATATATATATGGTTTACAGGAAGTTACCTAGAATTATTTTGTCTGTTTATTTTATATTAAAAATATATAATGTATTGTTCCTTTGCACTTAATATTATGATTTTTGAGCTATGTCAGTGTTACTCTATGTGAACATAATTCAGTCCTTTTGACTGATGCCTAGTACTCCACTGCAGGCACAGACCACATTTCACTTACCTATCCTCCCAGGGAGAGGCACTTAGCTGCCTTCCAGCTCTTTGCTCCCACAAAAATTACTGAAATGCAAATTCTCATGGTGCTCAAGCTTGTGACTCTACATCACAGTTTCTCAGCGACATAAACCGTGGAGTGGGATTGACTGGCTGTTGGGCTGAGGGCTTAATCATATCAGTTTCACTAAGTACCGTCAGATTGTTCTGTGGAATGGCTGTATCTACTTTTATTCCATAAGGTAAGCGCAAGTGTTCCCATTTCCCCATATCCTCATACCTGTGATCACTAGACTTTCTGTTTCCAATCCAATGGATGTAAAGTAGTATCTTGTTTTCATTTAATTCTAACAAATTTGAGCAGCTCTTCATACGTTTATCCGGTTTCTCCAGTGAACTGCCTACTCAGAATCTTTACTGGTGGATTTTTCTTTTTCTTGTTGATTTGTAGGAGCTTCTAGACATGATGGCTCACCATTCTTAAGTATCATTCTCTCATCCCGATGTTCATCTTATCTTTGGAATTCTTTAATAATTTTCGTTTAGTCAAACTGATCCGTTTCTCTCCTTTGGCTTGTACTTTTTTTGTTCTTGCATAAAAGGCTGAGATCACAAAAAATTCTCTCTAGTATTTTCTTCCATTAGCTTTTTAATTTTATTTTCACTTTCAGTTCTTCAATTCATTAAGAATTTACTTTTAAATATGACAAAGTAGGGATCCAACTCCATTTTCTCCATACTGTGTTTTTTTAAATCAGTAAACAATTTTTTAGAGCAGTTTTAGGTTCACAACAAAACTAAGCCTAAGTACAGGGAGTTCCCACATACCCTCTATTCCCACACGAGCACAACCCTCCCCATTAACAGCATTGAGCATCAGAGTAGTACATTTGCTGTAACTGATAAACCTACGTAAACCTGTGTTGACACATCATCACCCAAAGTCCATAATTTACAATAGTGTTCACTCTTGGTATTGTCTATTCTATAAGTTTTGACATATAAAATAATATTAGGTTTCTACAGTTGTAGTATTGTATTGAATAGCTTTATTGCTTTAAAAATCCTCTGCGCTCTGCCTGTTTATACCTCCTTCCTCTCAAACCTCTGGCAGTCATTTATTTTTTGTTGCAATTGTTTATTAGTTACAGGAGGTTTTTAGTCAATTCTTTCAGATTTTCCTATTATTGCAGACAATAGTATTATCCGCAAAAAAAAAAAAGATCAGCTTTATTTCTTCCTTCTGCATGCCTTTCATTTCCTTTTCTTGTCTTGTTGCATTAGTTAGGACATCCAGTATGATTTTGAAAAGCAGTGGTGAGAGGAGACATCCTTGCCTTATTCTTGATCTTTGCAGCAAAGATTCAAGTTTCTTAAGAGTAATTATATTAGGTATAGAGTTTTGTATGTTCTCTATCAAGTTAAGGACACTGATCTCTATTCACAGTTTGCTCATAGTTTTTGTCATGAATGGGTGTTCAGTTTCGTCAAATGCTTTTTTTGCATGCATTAATATGATCACGTGATTTTTCTTCTTTCACTTGTTGTTGTTGATAGATTACATTAATTGATTTTCAAATGTTGAACCGGCCTTAAATGACGGGGATAAATTCCACTTGGTTATAGCGTCTATTCTCTTCCTACATTGCTGCATTTGATTTGTTAATATTTTATTAAGGAATTTTACATCCATGTTCATGAGAAATACAGGTTTGCAGTTTTCATTTTTGGTAGTATCGTCTTTGTCTACTTTTGGTATTAGGGTGATGCTGGCCTCATAGAATAAGTTAGGGAGTCGAGAACTGGTATAATTTCTTCCTTAAATGTTTGGTAGCGTTCACCAATGAATCCATCTGGGTCTGGTGTTTTCAGTTTTGGAAGGATATTAATTACTGATTCAATTTCTTTATAGATACAGACCTATTCATATTGTCTGTTCCTTATTGTGTGAGATTTGGCAGATTATCTTTATCAAGGAACTGACCCATTTCATCTAGGTTATCAAATTTGTGAGCATAGAGTTGTTCCTAATACTCCTTTATTATTCCTTTAGTGTCCTTGGGATCTGTAGTGATGTCCCGTCTTTCATATCTGATATTAGAAATTTGTGTCTTATTTTTCTTAGTTAGCCTGGCTAAGGGCTTATCAATCTTACTGATCTTTTCAAGAAACCAGTTTAGTTTTATTGATTTTTTATATTGAGTTCTATTTTTTCAATCTCATTGATATCTGCTCTATTTTTTATTATTTTTCTTATTTATTTGGCCATGCCCACACATGCAGAAGTTTTCGGGCCAGGGATCAAATCTGTGCCACAGCAGTAACCAGAACCACAACAGTGAAAATGCTGGCTCTTTAACCCACTGAGCCACCAGGGAACTCCTTTCCTACTTATTTTAGATGTAACTTGTATTTCTTTTTCTAGTTTCCTAAAGTGGAAGATTCGATTACTAATTTAAAATTTTATTTCTTTTCTAATATGCACATTCACTGCTATAAATTTCCCTTAAGCATTGCTTTCATTGCATCTCACAAATTTTGATAACTTGAATTTTCATGTAGTTCAAAGTATTTTAGAATTTCTTTCGAAATTCCTTTTTTGACCCATGTGTTGGTTAGAAATGTGTTGTTTAACCTCCAAATATTTGCGGATTTTCCAGCTATCTTTCTTTATTGATTTTTGGTTTAATTCCATTGTGTCTGAGAGCAGATAGTGTATGATTTCTCTCCTTTTAAATTTTTAAGGTGTGTTTTATGACCCAAAATGTGATCTGTCTTGTTGAATACTGCATGTGAGCTTGAGAAGAATGTGTAATCTAGTGTTGTTGAATAAAATAGTTTATAGATGTCAATTAGATCCAGCTGATTGATGGTGCTGTTGAGTTGAACTATGTCCTTACTGATTTTCTGCCTGCTAAATCTGTCCGTTTCTGATAGAGGGATGTTTAAGTCTACAACTATGCCAGTGAATTCATCTATTTCTCCTTGCAGTTCTATCAGTTTTCAGCTCACATATTTTGACACTCTGTTATTAGACACACACATATCAAGGATTAGTACATCTTCTTGGACTACTGACCCCTTTATCATTATGTAATGCCCCTCTTTATGCCTGAAACTCTTTTCTCTAAAGTCTGCTCTGAAATTAATATAGCTATTCCTGCTTTCTTCTGATTAGTGTTAACATTATATATCTTTATCATCATTCTTTTAATTTCCACGTGGCTTTATATTTAAAGGGGGTTTTCCTGTAGACAACACATAAGGGTCTTGTTTTACACCGACAATCTGTCTTTTAATTGGTATGTTTAGACCACTGATGTCAATGGTGACTACTGATATAGGCAAATTAATATTTACCATATTTGTTGCTATTTTCTATCTGTTGCTCTGTTCTCTGCTCCTATTTCTGTCTTCCACATTTTCTTCTGGCTTTTTTGGTTCTAATTGAGACTTTTATATGATCCTATTTTTTCCCTTTCTTAGCATATCAATTATACTTTTTTTTTTGCCTTTTAAAATGGTTGTCTGGAGGTTTCAGTACACATTCACAACTAATCCAAGTCTGCTTTTGAATAACACTATACTGTTTCAAAGATGTTCCTAATTCCTTCCTCCTATCCCTTATATTATTGCTGTCATTCATTTCATTTACACATAAACACATATAAGCATATATAGACATAAACATGTAACTGAATAACACATCGTTATTATTATTTTGAACAAGCTATTATCAGGTGAATTAAGGATAAGAAAAATAAAATTTTTTATTTTACCTTCATTTATTTTTTCTTCATTATTTTATTTTTTATTTTTTTGGCTTTTGTCTCTTTAGGGCTGCACCCGAGGCTATGGAGGTTCCCAGGCTAGGTATTGAATCGGAGCTACAGCTCCTGGCCTGCGCCACAGCCACAGCAACACCAGATCTGAGCTGCGTCTGCAACCTACACCACAGCTCATGGCAATGCCAGATCCTTAACCCCCTAAGCGAGGCCAGAGATCGAACCCACAACTTCCTGTTTCCTAGTGGGATTCATTTCCGCTGTGCCACGACGGGAACTCCTATTTCTTCTTTAATGTTCTTCGTTTCATCATGAAGATCTCAATTTCTGCCCTACATTATTTTTCTTCTCTCTAAAGAGTTTTTTAAACATTTCTTGCAAGACAGGTCTACTGGCAACAAATTCTCTCAATCTCTATTTGGAGGAGTCTATCTCTTTCACTTTTGAAGAATAATTTCACAGCGTATTGAGTTCTAAGTTGGTGGGTTTTTTCTCTCCTCACATTAAATATTTCATTTTACTGTCTTCTTGTTTGCATGGCTTCTGAGAGGCTGGATATAATTCTCATATTTGTTCTTCTATAGATAAGGTGGTTTTTTCCCTCTGGCTTCTTTCAGGATTTTTTTCTTTATCTTTAATTTTCTGTAGTGTAAAAATGATATGCATAGATATAGTTTTTTGGTATTATCCCTCTTGGTGTTCTCTGAGCTCCCTGGATCTGGAGTTTGGTGTCTGATCTTAATTTGAGGAAATTCTCAGTCATTATTGTCACAAATATTTCTTCTGTCACTTTCTCCCTTTCTTCTCTTGGTATTCCTATTATTTGTATATTATACCTTCTGCAGTTGTCCCACAGCCCATGTATATTCTGGTTTTGTTTTGTTTTGTTTTGTTTTTTAAGGGCTGCACCTGAGGCTTATGGAAGTTCCTAGGATAGAGGTCGAATCCCAGGTGCAACTGCCAGCCTTCACCACAGCCACAGCAACACCAGATCTGAGTCGCATCTGTGACCTACACTGCAGCTTTCAGCAATACTGGATCCTTAACCCACTGAGCAAGGCCAGGGATCAAACCCGCATCCCTCATGGATGCTAGTCGGGTTCTTAACCTGCTGAGCCACAACAGTAACTCCTGTTCTGTTTGTTTGTTTGTTTTTCAGTTTTCTTTGCTTTTCAGTTTTACAGGTTTTTGTTGACATATCCTCAAGCTCAGAGATTCCTCACCTGTGTCCAGTTTATTAATACTCCCTTTGAAAGCATTCTTCATTTCTGCTACAAGGTTTTTGATCTTTAGCATTTCTTTTGGGTTTTTCCCTAGGATTTCCATCTCGCTACTTACATTAGACATCTGTCCTTGCATGCTGTCTGCTTTATCCATGAGTGCCCTTAGCATATTAATCATTATTGTTTTAAATTCCTGGTCTAATAATTCCAGCATCCCTGCCATGTCTGGTTCTGATCCTCTCTCCATCTCTTCAAATGTGTTTTTTGCCTTTTAATTTTTTGCTGCAAGGTGGGCATGATGTCCTGGGTAGAAGGACCTGAGGTCAACAGGTCTTTGGTAACAAGCAGACAGACGTCACTTTATTGTAATTCACAGACACTGCAATTTTTTTATGAAATTAAAAGTTTGTGGCCACCCTGCATTATTAGAGGATGGTTAGCATTTTTAAACAGTACAGTGTTTTTGTCTTTTTAGGGCCACACCCACAGCATAGGGGTCTAATCGGAGCTATAGTTGCCGGCCTACTATGCCACAGCCATAAATACCCTAAAAACTCCCTTGCTTCTCTGTCATTTCATCTTCCTCATGTGACAGAAACCCCAGCCTCTCACACCTCTGCAGCTCAGTGTTGTACGACAAAGTCATGTGATGAGGCCACTGTCTCCTATATGAATTGACCCCTGGCCTCAAATCTGCCGTGGTTCAGTGCTACCTGTATCTGGAAAACCATTACCTTTCCACTGTAAACAACCATGATTTAAAAATCTCCAGTCTCTCCAAACTCCCAACCTTTTATCTCTCCTCTTTCACTCTTACTCTATTATCTTGCTTCTTACTTCACAGAAAAAAACAGAAGTCATCAGATAGAAAGTCCTTCATCTTCCCATTTGCATCCACCCTCTCCTCCTTCATTTCTATTAAAACAGAGGCGTCTTCTCTTTTATCTCTGCTCGTTCACATCCCTCCTCCTGACTCTAACAACTCCTCCTTTTCACTCCTCTAGATTCTCCCAACTTCAGCTTTTGCCCCAACTGAATCATTCCCATTGCTCTTGAAAGCACATCTGAGTCTATCCTGGTAAAAAATTAGGAGGTCTAGGAGTTCCCTTCGTGGCTCAGTGGTTAACGAATCCGACTAGGAACCATGAGGTTGCGGGTTCAATCCCTGGCCTTGCTCAGTGGGTTAAGGACCCGGCGTTGCCGTGAGCTGTGGTGTAGGTCACAGACGCGGCTCGGATCCCGCGTTGCTGTGGCTGTGGTGAAGGCCGGCAGCTATAGCTCCTGTTAGATCCCTAGCCTGGGAACCTCCATATGCCGCGGGTGCGGCCCTAGATAACACAAAAAGACAAAAAAAAAATTAGGAGGTCTTCATTTAACTCTCCATCTGTCTCCAGTTATGGTGTTATCTCTCTTTTCTCCGTAACAACCAAACAGCTTAAACAGCTGGCTATACTTACTGTCTTCATTTCACCTCCTACTCATTCTCAACCCAACCCCTTGTGTTTTAGGGGTACGTCACATTATCACAACAGTTCTTGCTAAGGCCATGAGGGCTTCTGCAGTGCTGAACCCAAGAGATACCATGTAGTCCTTCTTCCTGAAGCACTCTCCTCCCACGGCTTCTTTGTTCCCTCCTGCCCTCTCCCCACCTAAAGGTTCCTGTCCCCTCTCACTACTTTCTTTTGGCTGCTCAGCCTCCTCTGCTGGCCTTTCAGTTTGAAACTGCTCAAAGCTCAGTCCTGAGCCCTCTCCTGTTTTGACTCTACTCCCTCTCTGCAGGCGATCTCATTCAACTTACAGCTTTAATTGCTACCTGTGTGTGGATGATTCACAAGTTTATGTTTCCAGACCTGGCCACTTCTCTGAGCTCTAGGCACGTATCTCCAAACTTCTGTCTTTTACTTGCATTTTCCTCTTGGGTGAAACATGCCTCAAATCCACCTTATCATCAATGAACTTATCTTCTCTCTAACCTGGTCCTACTCTAACTGTGCAAGTCAGAAATGCTGGGAGTCACCCTTGGTTCTTCCCTCTCTTTGCCCTTCATGTGCAGATGCTGTCCATGTAACCTTCCAAATGTCTCCTGAATTCCTACTACCGTCCCTAATATCCTTACTACTGTTGTAGACTAAGCTACACAATTTTTAATCTGAGCTGATATAAAATCATCCGAACTGGCCTTTGTATACCTTCTCTTGTCTTCCAAACCAGAGTGATCTCTATTCCGCAAACCGCAACGATCTTCTAAACACACACATAGACTCTCCTTCCCTAGAACAAGTCAATAGCTTCTTATTGTTTCCAGGATCAAGACTGAAATCCTTAACAGAGTCGAATCCCTGCTTTCCTACCTCTCTAGCCTCATACTCTGTAATCTCCCTCCTTGCTTTCTGCACTTGGCCACTCTGGTCTTGTGTTTCCTCCAGCCAAAACCTGATTGATTGCTCTTTCCTTCTTCTTTCCCTTCTTTCTTCCTCCTTCCTTCTTTCCCTCCTTCCTGTCCTTGTACCCTTTCTTCCTTTTCTTCCTTTCACCTCACTCCTCCTCACTGAAAAGCTTTCCTTGTCCTATTTCACTATGGCAATTTCCTCCCATATGTGTTTCATATACCCAGCCCTCTCCCTTCAGACACTTTAGTTCTCTTTTAATTTTACGAGCATGTGTTTGAGTCCTTAATTAAGGTCTACTTCTCTAATAATCTACAAGCCACATGAAGGTGGCTCTATATCTCTTGCTTCCCCCCCCCCTTTTTGTTTCCTCAGCACTTAGCACAGTGCCTGACACATAAGAAGCGGGCACCGAAGAACTAAGTGTACTGCCTCCTCCTTTTGTTGGTGAGACTGCTGGCTCTACAACCTGGCTGCAATATCTGCCTTTACCCCCTATTTAGACAACTCCCTGGTCTTCCCTCTAACTCTGGATCCTGTTTTCTATATAACCATTAATAGCTTTGATAATAATATTAGATTGCATTTTTGAGCAACTTTTTCTTTTTAGGGCTGCGTCTGCAACATATGGAGTTTCCCAGGCTAGAGGTCAAATCAGAGCTACTGCTGGCCTACACCATAGCCACAGCAACATCAGATCCGAACTGCGTCTGTGACCTACACCACAGCTAACAGCGATGCTGGATCCTTAACCCCCTGAGTGAGGCCAGGGATCGAACCCGAAACCTCATGGTTACTAGTGGGATTTGTTTCCGCTGTGCCACAATGAGAACTCCCTTGAGCAACCTTCTATTGGCCAAAGACTTTATATATATTACTTCCACGTCCTTCCAATAATTAAGCATCATTAAGCCTGTACTTGAGGAAACTTCTGTGAGGCAATGAGTTATATTAACCTGTTCATATCCCACAGTGGTGGAGCTGGAGTTTGACCTGCTCTAATGCCTGTGCGCTTTCCTCTATATCACAGACCCTCCAACAGTGTCATCCCCTCCTGCTAGGTAAGAATTTCTCTCTAGCCAAGTTGAGTCCTACGGAACTGCATATATTTGACCAGCCACAATAACTCCACTCTAACAAACATACACACAAGTACTTGGTAAATGTAAGAGTGCTTTTGCTTCATATTTTTGAAAGGGTACTTAGATTCCATTCTGCAGCTTTGTTGGTGTGATGGTAGATTTCCCAACAATGTGACTTTCTTGGAACTGTGCACGTGGCCTCCACGAGGACCCCTTTTACTGGTTACAGAGAACTTCTGCAGGTACTTTTAACCCTAAATCTTTAAAATCCTTGGGAGGGTTCTGGGCGACTATATTGGAAAAACCAAAGGGAACTAATATTTAATTAGCACTTACTATGTGCCAGGTACTTAACATGCTCTTATCATTGAATCCTTGATGGGAATAATTATTCTCATTTTACAGGTGAGGAAATAAAACTCAGAGCGATCTGGTCTGGATTCTGACTCAGGGCTGTCTGAAACCAAAGCCTGTACCTCTGCAAAAGATGCCAGTGAGGGATAAGACTCAGACCCTTGGCCCAACACTGAAACTAAGAAGAATGCCTGCCAAGCCACAGAAGCCACCTCAGGTAAATATGGTTGTTTATCCACAACTTCAGTTGCCAGATGGTAACTGAGCATTGAAAAGAAGGGGTTGTTTTCTCCAGTTCAGAGAATGCTCCCAAAGTTGTTTGCTTTTCAGAAAATATCAGCTTCCTCCAATGAGCTTTGGAGCTATCAGAACTTGTTCTTGTACCTTTCCCCATCGCCCAAGCATCTCCACACTTGTCCTGGTCTAAAGGAGACCCGCCATGTTAGTCGCCAACAAAATATGAGTCACTTAAAAAGGCTTCAATACTCATTTTAATCTATGGTTTCTTTTCTGAGTACCTGAGACTAGAAAATTAAAACATAATGAATGGTTGCACCTGGCAGTAGTATTATGGGTGATTTTTACTTCCTTTCTATGCTTTTTGCAGTTTCTAAGTTTTCTACAATGATGATGTATTACTTTAAGTGAAGAGGTTTCTAATTTTTTGTTTTGTTTTGAGGTTCACACCTGTGGCATATGTATGTTCCCAGGCTAGAGGTCTAATTGGAGAGACAGCTGCTGGCCTACACCACAGCCACAGTAACGCCAGATCCAAGCCACGTCTTCGACCTATACCATAGCTCATGGCAACGCCAGAGTCTTAACCCACTGAGCAAGGCCAGGGATCGAACCTGCAACCTCATGATTCCCAGTCGGATTTGTTTCCGCTGATCCAAGATGGGAACTCTTCTAATTATTTTTAAGGGACTTCATTACAACATTCCATGGGTAATATCCCCCCCCCCCACCTCGCACACATCTTTTTTTAAATGTAGGCTAAAATAAACCTTCCCAGGTTAAGTTTAAAGTCACACATGAGAGATTTTTCTGGTTAAGACTGGTTGGTTGACTTCCTTAAAAAGAGAGAGAAATTAAGGGGCCTGTGCCTACTCCCCACACAGCCAGGTAAGATAGCCCAGTAAGGGAGACCCAAGTTCAACCAAGTGGACAAGGTTTGATTTCCAGAATGCTTGTCAACCTATGGTTAAGGCAACTGGTTGGGCATCTGGTCAGGAATAGTCCTTTTCAAATATTAGGGACTTTCTAAGCGACCTCATCAGCATGATTTTCAAGGTTTTCAAAACTTTCTGCTGATCCCAATCCTGAATCACCTACCTTACCTATTTTGAAATCTGTATTAGGGCGTAACGTTTACCCTCCATCCTATTTATAGCCTCACTTTCTTTTCAGACTCAAATACACAATACTTCTTTCCTAAATCTAATTTTGGCTCCCCTCTTCAACTCTTATCTGGATTCTCTCCCCTGCCATGTTGTCTCATCCTTTCTGGTCCCACAGACATAAGCCTCAGGAGATGAACCTCAGTAGCATCAAGGTGACAGATAAAGCCACAAGCTCTCTAATATGTTACTGGACCATGGCAGCAGGGCATCCTGGAGAATATTATTCAGAGGTCCCCGTAGGTGCCATCTTGGACATCTGTCTTGAGGAAGCAGAACCCTAGTCATGGATAGAGATCAGGGCTAGCGGTCACGGTCAGGGCTCCAGTTCCCACAGAAGGGCCATGGATAAGTCCTTGGATAACAGGAACTTGGAATAGCATCCTTAGGAGGAAACTAGTCCCACGAACATGGGCTTAGAGCAGAGTTAGATTTGGGCCTCGAGATAAGAAGGGACTTCTGCTGGTAAGGGATGTGACATGTGAGTAAGAAAACAACTGGGAAGCCCAGTGGTCACTGCAGAGCACCATGACCAAAGATGCCTATCAAGGATACTGATGGGGGCTGTGATTGCTTAAGCAGGCTGTCCTCAAGTCCTTCCTGATCTGTTAGGTGGTTGGTCCGAGTCTGAATAAAAAGGCAACCATACACGTAAATTCAGATTGTTGAGTCAGAGAATATATGAGACAGTGATATTTAGGGACCAGGTGAAAAAAACAGAGAATATATGTCCTAGAGCATCATCTCGTACATATTTCTCTTGAGGTTTGTAAGAAGCAGTGGGCCCTTAGTATTCCGTAGCTGGAGGGAAGTCTAGCTACATCTTAGTCTGATAGTAGTAATATAGGAGAAAGATACCTTGAAGAGGAGAAGCAGGAATACAGGCATACGTCAAGAGATATCGTGGGTTCAGTCCCAGATCTCTGCAGTAAAATGAATATTGCAATAAAGGAAGTCACACAAATTTGGGGGTTTCCCGATGTATATAAAGATTATGTGTACAACGAAAAGATGCTCAAAGTCCCCAATTATTAAAGCAATGCAAATCAAGACTACAGTGAGGCATCACCTCACACCGGTTAGAATGGCCATCATCAGAAAGTCTACAAATATAAATGCTGGAGAGGGTGTGGAGAAAGAGGCACCCTCCTACACTGTTGGTGGGATGTAAATTGCTGAAACCATTATGAAGAACAATATGGAGGGTCCTTAAAAAACTAAATATAGAACTACCATATAATCCGGCAATCCCACTTTTGGGCATATATCTGGAAAAGACAAAAATCTAATTTGAAAAGATACATGCCAATGTTCACTACAGCACTGTTTATAATAGCCAAGACATGGAAGCAACCTAAATGTCCATCCATCAACAGATGAATGGATAAAGAAGATGTAGAGTATACACACACACACACACACACACACAAAACAATGGAATATTAGCCATAAAAAACAATGAGATAAAGCCATTTGCAGCAACATGGATGGACCCCGATATTATCATACCCAGTGAAGTAAATCAGATAAATACCATATGCTATCACATGTGGAATCTGAAAAATGAAGCATTTGAACTTATTTACAAAACAGAAATAGATGCACATAGAAAACAAACTTAAAAGGGGAAAGTAAGGGGAAAGAAGGATAAATTAGGACTTTGGGATTAACAGATACACGTTACTATATATAAAGCAGATGAACAACACCGTATAGCACAGAAAACTATATTCAATATCTTATAATAATCTATAACGGAAAATAATCTGAGAAAAGATATACACACATATATATACATATCTGAATCATTTTGTTGTATATTGAAACTAACACAACATAGTAAATTAACTGAACGTCAATTAAAATTAAAAAAAATAATTTTAAAGGTTAAAATTAAAAGAATAAAAATTATGTTCACAGTATACTGTAATCTCAAGTGTGCAATAGCATCATGTGTAAAAAACCAGTGCCCATGTGTTAATTAAAAAATGCTTTGTTGCTAAAAGATGCTAACCGTTTTCTGAGCCTTCAGCAAGTCAATCTTTTTGCAACGGTAACATCAAAGATTACTGATCACCACAACAAATGTAACAATGAAAAAGTTTGAAATACTGTGAGAATTACCAAAATGTGACACAGAGACATGCAGGGAGCAAATACTGCTGGAGAAATGGCGCTAAGAGACTTGCTAGACACAGAGTTGCGACAAAATTTCCACTCGTAAAAAATGCAATACCTGCTAAGTACAGTAAAGCCAAGTGCAATAAAAGGAGGCATGCCTGTATTTGTTCATTGCAGGAAAATCAGAAAACACAGAGAAACAAAATTATGAAACAAGCAATACTCACAATTCAAGTGCCCTGAAAGTAGTTTTGTTTTTGTTTTTTTGTGTTTTTGCCTTATCTAGGGCCAGGAGCTGTAGCTGCCGGCCTACACCACAGCCACAGCAACGCGGGATCCGAGCCGCGTCTGCAACCTACACCACAGCTCACGGCAACGCCGGATCCTTAACCCACTGAGCGAGGCCAGGGATCGATACCCGCAACCTCATGGTTCCTAGTCGGATTCGTTAACCACTGCGCCACGAAGGGAACTCCTGAAGGTAGTTATTTTTGATGCATATTTACATTTCGATGTATATCTTTTCAGATTATACATACATACATGCATATGTGCAATTCTAAAAAATTATACTACACTGCCTTTTTCACTCAACAGTCCACTGTGAACAACTTTCTTTTCTACTCGATA
Organism: Catagonus wagneri; assembly: GCA_004024745.2. Lineage (NCBI taxonomy): Eukaryota > Metazoa > Chordata > Mammalia > Artiodactyla > Tayassuidae > Catagonus > Catagonus wagneri. The sequence continues at coordinate 32,377,894 of PVHT021183666.1, forward strand.
TATAACTCAATAAAACTTTCTATGGCTGCATAATAACCCACGCTATGGATAGTCCCCATTTTACCTAACACACTCCCGCGTGTTGAACACCTTGTTGTTTACATTTGGGGACTACTGCGATTATCTCTTACTGCTACATTTCACGTCTTTAATTTTCTAAACTTAACGCAGGTTATTCTTGCTGAATCTGCCCAGTAAGGGGTTTTGAACAGTTCCGTAAGTTCTGAGAGAATCCAAAGAAAATAATCCCAGTCATTAAATCGTCTCTATTTTCCCATGTGTATTTTCTCAGTCTGTAAGTCACGGAATGAAAGACAGTTGCTTTGTCTTTTATGCAAGAGCTTTCAGTACAGATTTTTAAAACTTAAAGAAAGATTTTGCCCTTATTACTCTAAAGAGTACGACAGAGAAAAGTGTACCAGGACAGATAAAGGGGAAAATCCCCCACTGTTTCAATGATTTGGGTTTGTTTCCTTCTAGACTTTTCTCTGTCTATGCTTTGAAATTTGTAGACAGTTGTATTTATACTGTGTGTGTAATATTAGCTTGTTTTTTCCGCTTGCCCCAAGAGCCTTGACATTTTTCTAGGTTTCTTTAAATGCATCAGAAACATCATTTGAACGCCCGTGTTGGCTGCGTTCCCCTCTGCAGCATTTAACAGAGGCCCCTCTTCTGGGCTGTAGAGATTTAGGTCTAAATTTGTCCTCCTTCCTTTCAAAGACTCACCTCCCAGCCCTTTGCCAGTTGTTAGCGTTCCTTTCTGCTCCAGTATCTCTTCCAACACGTGCTTATTTTCACGATATTCATCTTTTTTGACCCTTTCTGCTTTATTTTTTCTTTCCCAAGGCTGTACCCTCCACCTTCCAGACCGGAGCAGAGAAGGACGTGAGAAGTTGGAGGAGGCGGCCGTGGGCCTAGTAGCGGGTACACAGCCCCCAAGCGCCAAGGTCAAGTCCGGAGAGCCGATGGATTTTGCTGCCCCTGAAAGGCAGATGAACCTTGCACGTTATTTGGGTTGTTTTACTTACTGAGAGTGAACACGGCAGGCCAGGCTTGGGAGTGGGGCTGGACCGGGATACGAAGGCACCCTGAGCAGGCTAATAACCTGGCCTCCTTGAAAATGATACTCTCTAAGCATCTGCCCAACAGGCATCTGGAGGAGAGGCCGGGGGCACAGAGGGGGATGGGGCTTAGCCTGAACTCACCTAGCAACTGAGAGGCCAGGAAGGCGGCCAAGATACACGCTCTTGCCGCTTTAGAGCTCCTGAGGTTTTCGCCCCTACCAAGACGTGATGGTGAAGAGCCTGGGAGAGCCCTGCGTCCTATCTGCTAATGGTGTGACTCTGGCAAATACCTTAACCTTTCTGGAAGGAGTCTTCTTTCTTATCTGTAAAAGGGGGGGGGGGGGATTAACTGTAGTACCTCCCTCAATGGGCTGGAAGGGCTTCAAAGAGTTTTTACATGTAAAGCTGTCAGAGGAGTCCCGGGCACAAAGCGCTTGTAATCACGGACTGTTATTTATAATAATAAAATCATTATTCTCATCACTCTCGTATCAAGCTGGCTTTCAATCATTCTTGAAAAGACCATTTTCTCCAGCTCATTACGTTTCTAGTGACATTTTAGTGCTCCTTACAAACTGGTGGCCTGGCACCAGCTCAGCTGGCCTGTACCTAAATCCAGCTTGGCTTGGGAGCCTTGCGTTCAATGGACAGGCTTCAGTGGAACTGGTGCGTGTGTGCATGCGTGTGTGTGTTTGTGTGTGGGTGTAGCCTTTGGTTGAAAAAGAGAGTCTTATCTTCCATATGAGGACTGGGAGATACTGAGAAAGGTAGAGTTAGACTTGGGGGAAACTGGTCATTTACAGGGACAGGTAACGCTCAGTGAGAAAAGACGTATCTCCTTTAGAAAATCCAGGAAGGGGAGAAGGAATTCTCCTTCAAACCAGGTGGAATCTGCCTCCTGGGATCACAAAAGAAAGCATAAAAGTAGTGGCGGAGTATGACGTTTGGCCTTCGGAACCAGGCAGACCTGGATCCTGTTCCGTCTTACTCACTGAATGACCTTGAACAAAGTACCTCACCTTTCTGTGCCTCAGGGTCCGCGCCTGCGAAATGGCTCAGTCTTGCTGATGAAAGAAGCAGCGCTGTGTATAGTGCCTAGTAGGGTGCCTGGAACAGCTGGGTACCCCTAACTGTGGCTTCTTTTGAGTTTTTAAAGGAACAGTCGGAAAAGGGACCCTGGCGGCAGCTTCAGAGTCCAGAGCCCAGTCAGTGATGGGTGCACAGGTGTGAATAACTGAGAATATTGTTATCTGCTGAATGTAAAATGCAGAGCAACCCAGAATACGCAGTCAAGGCAACGATCTCTATTATTTACCAAATCCTTACGGTACGTTCTTACTAACACTTCATACCCAACGTTTCACATAATGATCCCGCAAATCTTTTTTTTTTTTTTTGTCTTTTTGCCACAACCACGGCATGTGGAGGTTCCCAGGCTAGGGGTCTAACAGGAGCTGTAGCCGCCAGCCTTCGCCACAGCCACAACAACGCGGGATCCGAGCCGCATCTGCAACCTACACCACAACTCACGGCAACGCCGGATCCTTAACCCACTGAGCAAGGCCAGGGATCGAACCCGCAACCTCATGGTTCCTAGTCGGATTCGTTAACCACTGCGCCACGACAGGAACTCCCCCCAAATCTTGTAAAGTATAAATGATCCCTGTTTTACAAGGTCAGGAACTGGAACTAGGAAGGAAGAAGTTGGGCACATGTCCCTCATGATCTCAAAGCTACTGTTGGCAATGGCTGCACCGATGTCACTGTCCCTTCATCATCCACTCGGGGAGATGGTTTCAGTTTCAACTCGATGCTAGAAAATCACTCTGAGAAATAGGTTTAAGCAAACAGAACCGTATCGTCGGAGAACATTAATACTAGGTAGTCTGCTGCCTAGGAAATAAATCAGGCTTTTAAGTTTCATATCGCCATACAGCTGAAATGCTTAATAATTATTGCCAGAGAATGGTATAAGGCAGTGCTAAAAATGAGTAATTGAAAAGCCCATCAAGGCAGATGAGGCATCTTCTCGCTGAATTGCTCTTGAATACTTTCCATAATTATTTCAGATTTATGATCGGCTCAGCAGAATGTACGGCTCTCTATCCCGCTCTGCCTGAAGTTGTTCCAGAGGCCTTTTCTATATTGTGCTAAGACCTTCTGGGATGCTCAGAACGCATCTTGTACACTAAAGGGGCTCTCAGTGGTTTGACTTCATTTAGCAAAGAACAAAGTTAGGAGCGAAAACTTGGTTTTCAGAGGCCTCTCTGTGTCCCAGTCACTGCGCTGGGGTTTACGTGTATTAACTATAGCGGCTCATTGGAAGTCCCCAACAGTCCTGAGAAGGGACTACGTTTTCCATCTCACAGAGGAAACCAAGGCTCAGAGGAACGGTGTCACTTAATCAGATTCTCCAGACCCATAGTCAGCTCACACCAGGCAGTCTGGCTCCAAAGCAGTGGCCTTTCCACTCTACCACCAGCCTCCAAAAAGACCTGTGTACCCAGAGAAGACGTATTTTTGGAAAGAGGACTCAAGTAACA
>PVHT021183666.1:32385557-32409589 GCA_004024745.2 Catagonus wagneri
GAATCTGACACACACACACACACACACACACACACACACGTGTCTCGGCGTGGATGGAATCTGACCTTTGGACCTGAGGAAGGCATCCAGAACACCAGCCAGGAACTCAGGTTACTTCTCAGACCCTTCCCCTAAAATAACTTGCAACAGTCTATCTACTTAGCAGACCCCTACCTGGAAACAACTCCTGAAGACAAACATTTTCTGACCCTGAGTCAGAATCCATCACAGCTCTCATCAAGCAATTCTCAACAACCTTGTGACTTTTTGTCTTTATAAGGCCCTGACTTTTTCTCTTCCCCTTGGAACCCTCTTTCGGGGTTACCCGAATCTGTGTCTCCCCAGGTGCAATTCTGTTTTTTTTTTAAATAAGATTTTTATTTTTTCTGTTAGAGTTGATTTACAATGCTCTGTTAATTTCTGCTTATACAGCAAAACCCAACTGCAATTCTTAAGACCGAAAAAAAATATATTCTTATTTATAGCCTCCTGTGTTATTTTTTGTGGTTGACATTACATGGTTGGAGAAGTAAAGATTACAGAGGGACCTGCCCCCCCCCAACCCCCCCGGGACTGGCACCTCTTTGGATCCGAGCAAGGTACCTATAAGAGTCCACTGTGCTCTATTATCTCCTCCGGGGGTTAGTACTCAGAAGTAAATCTTCCTATCCTGGAACCTTCCTTGGTAGAGGTTCCAGTTTATTTGGGTGTCCTCTGTCCTTTAGGATTTTGCTTTCTGTTTTGTTTATTTCATTGAAGTGACCTTCAGAATCTCACTTCTGGTTGTGTTTGTCTTGTTTGAGGGGCCTTCCGATTTTGCTTCCCGTTTTGTTTGGGTTGCTGGCTTTGGGGGGGGGGGGGTCTCAGGATTTCATTCCTCATTTTGGTTTTTTTTTTTTTTTTTTTTCTGGTCATTACCAGACCAGAAAATAGGAAGTTCACTATTGGAATATAGGAAGTTCACTCTCCAAGGCTACAAGGCAGCCTCCTTCCGAAACTTGGGCTGATTTTGCAGATAAGAGCCATGGGTCCGGGTCCCACAGGTATTTGTTTCGCTGGATTATGATTACCCAGGCTGCCTCACAGTTAAACGGGCCAACCCAGGGCTCTTCCGAAATTCCTACTTTAGTTTATTTGCCCAGTTAGAAAGAGAATGTAAGACATGAATGGGAGCCTATCTCGACTGGTATTTTGAGGCCTCCAAAAATGTAATGAAGAATCCACTATGGCTTCCCCCAGAGAAACTCAATTACAATTATCTCAAAGGGTTTCTGAACTGGAGACACGGCTCAGACTCCCGACAGCACGCTCCGCTCTCCCCCTCCCTCTGCTCCCTCCTGTGCCTCTCGTCCACAGCAATCTCCCTGCTCCTTGTTGTGTGTCTCTCTGTAAACTTCCTTTTTACAACACCAAGGTTGACCACCTGCAGAAGGCAACAACAACTCTAAAAGCTTACTGAAAATATCTATGATGATTATGGCCGTTTTGGAAAACAACACAAAACTTTTTTTTTTTTCCCTCCCAAATTCTGAACTTAAGGGACGAAAAGTCCTTCTAGGCGGTACTGGCATTTCCCTGCGCCTTTGAGATAGAAATGTTCCATCTGGTCTTCTTAAGGTACTCTTACCTAGACCATCTCCAATTCCTAAGATTGATGGGGGGGAAAAAAAAAGGAAAAGAGGCTGTTTAAAACTCCAAGTGCTGAAAGGACTCTTTTGCCCAAACAGTCTCCTAAAAATTGCCTGTTGAGGTAAATACAAATATTAAAAGCCTTTCTCACAAATAATAGAATACTTGAGCCATCTGAGTGAGTAGACAATTTATTATCCCAACTGTTATTTATGAGCTAGTGATTTCTGTATTGTACCTGATTTCACCTTTTTTTTTTTTTTTTTTTTTTGCCTTTTCTAGGGCTGCAATCGCGGCATATGGAGGTTCCCAGGCCAGGGGTCTAATGGGAGCTGTAGCCACCAGCCTTCGCCACAGCCACAGCAATGTGGGATCCTAGCCGCGTCTGCAACCTACACCACAGCTCACGGCAACGCCGGATCCTTAACCCACTGAGCGAGGCGAGGGATCGAACCCGCAACCTCATGGTTCCTAGTCGGATTCGTTAACCACTGAGCCACACCAGGAACTCCCTGAATTCATGTTTTAAAGTGAAAATGATGAGATCGCTGTATCTAACTGGATGGAGGTACGTCTATGTACATACTTTATAGACATGCTACATTTCTACCTCTGAATGGTATTGCCAAAATTAATTTGCAAAAGACCTCTGTTTAATGGGCTTAAAGAAAATTAAGGGCTTATATAAATGAGCAGAAATATAGTAAAAATGAATTTCAGGTTCTGGGAAATATTTGATATGAAATTAAGTTTCAGTATTAAGAGCTGGTCTAAGTTTGTTGGCTTTAATTAGTACAGACATATCTTTACAGTTATCAACATAAAGAATAATACTGTCACGGCAACTAGGTCTATTGAAAGTCAAACAGTTCATCTTAACTCTGTTATAAAATTTGTCAGCGAGAAAAATACCTTGGTACGATGTTATTTCTATAAGTAAATGGAAATGAGAGGACTTTTTTAGGTGAACTCTTTAATTATGTTTTACTATATGTCTACTTAAAAATAGTTTCCCCAAGTCTTTTCGGGAACTTGAAACTTCAGAATTTTGCTAAATTATGGATATTCTATATAGATCATTCCCAAATAAGATACTGAAACATTAATTACTGAACTTAGGCTTCATGTTACATAGAAACTAAAGATATCTGAGATTATAAGTGAGTATGTTTGGTGCCACATTGAGAAATTTTCCACGAGAAAGTACATGTTTATTGAAATTCTAATTAATATATCTAATTAAACTATTAAAATTAATAGGGAAAATATCTTCATCTGTGGAAAAATTTTTAAAAGGTATAAAGACCAGATATGCACTTTGTTAAGGGAAAAGAAAGCAATTTTGTCCTAAAGGTAGTTATTTCTAAATGGGAAAGGAAATAAGGGACAAACGAAAATGGATATAGAAAGTTGCAGAAGGCTTTTAGGGGGAAAGAAGCAATCTTTCAAGACAAGCAGATGTCCAAAAAGCACAAGGAAAGATGCTCAACATCAGTAATTATTAGAGAAATGCAAAATCAAAACTACAATGAGGTACCACCTTACACCAGTCAACATGGCCATCACCAAAAAGCCCACAAACAATAAATGCTGGAGAGGGTATGAGGAAAGGGAACCCTCCTACACCACTATGGAATCTAAGTTAGTGCAACCACTATGGAAAACAGGGGTTTCTTAGTAAACTAAATATGAAACTACCATATGATCGAGCAATCCCACTCCTGGGCATGTGTCTGGAGAAAACAATAATTTGAAAAGATATATGCACCCCAATGTTCATAGCAGCACTATTCACAATAGCCGAGACATAGAAGCAACCTAAATGTCCATCAACAGAGGAATGGATAAAGAAGATGTAGTACATATATACAGTGGAATATTACTCAGCCATAAAAAAGAATGAAATTATGCCATTTGCAGCAATACGGATGGACCTAGAGATTATCATAAGTGAAGTCAGATAGTGAAAGACAAGTATATGATATTACTTATATGTGTAATCTAATAAAAATGGTACAAAGCTTATTTATAAAACAGAAACAGACTCATAGACTTTGAAAACAAACTTATGGTTACCATAGGAGAAACCATGGGGGAAGGGATAAATTAGGATAGGAATAACACGTATACATTACTGAATATCAAATAGATAATAAACAAGGACCTATGGTACAGCACAGAAAAATCTACTCAATAGTCTGTAATAACCTATATGGGAAAAAAGAGGGGATATATGTATATATAACTGATTCACTTTGCTGTATACTTGAAACTAACACATCATAAGTCAACTGTACTCTAATAAAATTTGAAAAAGAAAAAAGAAGCAATTTTTAGAAAGGAATCTTTTGTGTGATGGGGACTGGCTAAGACTGGAATAAACTTAAGTACTTGAATTTATTATTTAATATCAAAAGTAAGCTGGTGCACAATTAAACTTTGCTGCTTCTCTCTGTTAACAGGACAAAATTTTCTTAGATTATTAGTCTGGTTTTAACGAGAAATTGTACACAAAAGTTTTCTTTATCTTTGTCTAGAAAAGCAAAGATTCTGTATTTTGTAGCTAAGGCTTTTTAAACTATATACACTTTTGTATTTGCTGCTGAAGTCTTTAACTGTTGTTTCAGTTAAGTGGATAACTAAGCATTGTTTTACAGGTCTACGATCCTATTTGACCAAATTTTTTTTAAGTTTGATTTTTTTAACAACTTCCCGAAATCAAATTCCACATGAAGTCTTTTGACTTAGAACTAACTTTGAGGTATGAGATATTTCAAGGGCCTCTGAAACATCTCAAAAAAATCTGTTTTCTCTCCTTATATAAAGGGAGGTGTTACCCTAATTAGGATTATTTGATATGTTGTTACATAGGAAGCAACACTTAGCCTTCTTTTGTTGTGTCTGATTCGGTATATTTTATAAGTGTTTCAGAAACTGAAGTTTCTGGAAGTCTGGTATATCCTAGTATAATATCACCAGTCATAATTTCAGTTATTATCTTCAATTGTTTTGTGTCACAGAAATAACCAAATTTCCTTGTTAGTTCCATTGCAACAAACTCTCAGATCTTTAATAATGGGCATTTTTAAGACTTCTGTCATTTATAGATAGTTATTGTTTTATTCCGATGCTTTCACAAATATGTTGCATTTTCAGAGACACTCGTGGAAGGGACTCTGACACTAACTCTAGAAGACAGACTTCTGATAAACTTTCAGATCACACCACTGAAATGGGTAATAATTACTGCTCTAATGAAAAAACTGATGGCTTCATAAAACTGCTAATAAGACCAAAAATTAATCCCACAAGATTGATGAGGCTGATAATAATTTTTATGACTTTTTAAGCGCTGCCGAGTTTTTTTCTGTTTTAGTTTTATAGATTTAAGGAAACCTTTTCTCTCAAGCTGTGACTTGCAGCAATTTGATAAAGTATAACTTCCTAAATGAAGATGAAATATTTAGGAATTTCCATGTGGCTCAGCGGTAATGAACCTGACCAGGATGCATGAGGACACAGGTTCCATCCCTGGCCCTGCTCAGTGGGCTAAGGATCCGGTGTTGCCTTGAGCTGCAGTATAGGTCACAGATGCGGCTCGGATCTGGCATTGCTGTGGCTGTGGCTTAGGCCAGCAGCCACAGCTCAGATTCAGCCCCTAGTTGGGAACTTCCATGGGCCGTGGATGCGGCTCTAAAAAGACAAAAAAAAAGAAAAAAGAAAATAAATATTTATCTTTTTCTCCATATCTGATCTTTCTGGAATTGGAAAGGCTTAGTGACTATTCTTATTTTCAAGGAAATATAGTCATCTGCATAAGTTCAATAAGAGTCTGTTCTCCCTACAACAGGACACAATTAGAAATACTGCGCATATTACCAAGGCTTTGACTGGAATGTCATATTTGAGAGAAACACGCATAGACTCAGATGTGACCAGACAGTTTTAAGGAACTAAGATTGACTCTATGGAGCCCATAAAGACCCTTGAAAAAACAGCCTGGGACCTTGCTTACAGGGTTCCCAATAGCCTTATCAGGTGAGTAAGGGAGGTCTTTTCCTGGCACTTGCAGGATCCTATTGAGAAGGACCTATTTGAGAAGGACCTCAAGGAGAAAGGAATTCACCTAAATCAGTATTGACCACAGACAAAGCCTCATGGCAAGTCCTTGCTTGGCCTTCCTGAGCCCAAGAGGCTTTTAAAAGTTCAATCTGAATTTCTCATGCAAAGTTCCAGCAAAGTAAATTTATAAGAGCCTGTATGATTAATTCCTACCCTGGTTATACTTATGTAAATAGCCATCCCATGTTTATTGAAATCAGACCTATTTTACAAACAACTTAGTCTTAATTTGGCTATAATTGGTAGACATGAAGGTAATTGCACCCATGGCATATGGAAGTTCCCAGGCTAGCGGTCAAGTTGGAGCTACACCTGCCAGACTATGCCACAGCCACAGCAACACAAAATCCAAGTCATGTCTGCGACCTACACCACAGCTCATGGCAATGCCGGATCCTCAACCCACTGAGCGAGACCAGGGATTGAACCCACATCCTCATGGATCCTAGTTGGGTTTGTTACCTCTAAGCCACAGTGGGAACTCCCAAGGTAATTTTAGAGAGGAAAAAAGAATATGTTTCAGTAATATACTTTTGCAGATATTAGGTTCTAGTGCTGTTAATTGTCTTTGAGGTCTTGGTATTTAGCTGTAAAATGGACCTGATCCTGAATTATTCTCATTTCCTCCAATATCTGGTGATACGAGTCTCCAAACTAAAACCCAAAATCAGTTTTTCTCCCATATTTTTAACTTGGAATCCTTAAGAACCAAAGCTTCTGTTTACCTAAACACCTGATGACACCTTTCAGAAACTATTTCAAACTGTGAAAGCTGTTTCAGTAACATCCAGAAATCTTCTTCAGCTGGCCCCCCTCTAGACTTGGTAGCTTACTGCAATCTAGATTTCAACTTGTTACACTAATTATTGTTCTAGCTTGTTCTCTCTTTGTTTTTTTATTTTTTATTTTTTTGTCTTTTTTTAATCTAGAGCCGCACCCGTGGCATATGGAGGTTCCCAGGCTAGGGGTCTAACAGGAGCTGTAGCCGCTGGCCTTTGCCACAGCCACAGCCACGCGGGATCCGAGCCGCGTCTGCAACCTTCACCACAGCTCACGGCAATGCCGGATCCTTAACCCACTGAGCAAGGCCAGGGATCGAACCCGCAACCTCATGGTTCCTAGTCGGATTCGTTAACCACTGAGCCATGAAGGGAACTCCTCTTTGTTGTTTTTAAGCTGTTTTATGTCTCTCACTGCGGCACTATGACATCCTCCACCGGAATGATGATAGCTTGATATCTGCAGATGACTGACCACTCCTACAAGATTCCTCCTAATGAAGATCCATGAACTTTTCCTACTTTGAATGCTGCCTGAGACTCACTTCTCAGATGGCTCCTTGTTCCTTAAACGTGGCCATAATCTCTCTAAAAGCATACCTCTCACATAACCACCTTTCTCTCTCCTCCTTGGGACATGCCTGGGAATGAACCTTCTCAGTGCTGAGGGAGTTGACACTGTGGCCAGATAATCAAATAGTTGGCCACTGAAGCTTTCCAAAGAAAGACCTTGATCAAAGGGGAGAAATGTGAAAGGAGAATCAAAATGGAGTCAGTATTGCTAAGAGAGCTCCCTAAAGTGGAGCTGGGAAGCTGCCCAGGAAGTGTGACATTTGCACAGCTCAGCCTGGATGGGTGCTGACCTTTGACCTGGTGAAGTCATCCAGGACACCTGCCAGAAACTCAAGAGACTTCTCAGACCTTACCCTAAAATAACTCAGGACTACTTTTCAGACCCCTACCATAACACAGCACCTGATTCCTTAAAGAGAAATGTTTTCTGACTTGGGTCAGCTAACCACCGTTATCACTGAGCCACTTTAAACAACCAAATGGCTTTTTGTAGTCATAAGCCCCTGATTCTTTCTCTTTCTTGGAATGCTCTTTTGGGGTTACCCAACTCTGTCTCCCCCCAATCGCAATTCTTAAGACTGCAAAAAAAAAAAAAAAAAAAACACTTATTTTCTTATTTGAAGCCTCCTGCATTATTATCATTAACATTTGTTGTTGACAGTACTTACCCAGCCATCACCCTCATCAGCCTTTAGCCTTGCCTCTCCAGTGCTTTTTCACCCTCTGAACTTGAACAATAGAACCACCTGGAAGCTTTGCGAACTAGTGTTGCCTGAGCCCCCATTCGGACCAACTGAATCAGAAGCTCTGCGTGTGGGGCCAGGGTAGCAGTGATTTTTTTCAAAGGCCCTGAGTCATTTTGATGGACATTTAAGATGACAACCCTCTTGAGTCTAGTGGATCATATCTGAAACCAGGGCACTAATTCTACCTTGCTTAACTTTGGAGTCACCAGTGCCAAGCCCTGTGACTGGCACATTGTGTACCCATAATTAATCCTTGCTGAATGAATAAATAAATTCACTAAAATCACAGAAGTATTACTACTCTGTTCTTAGAGAAGAGGAAACTGATTCCTGGAGGCAAAACAGCTGGTCTATGGTGGCAGAGCTGCTGGAAGAGAAGGAACTGGAGTGTAAGCTCCTTGGAGGCAGGGAGATGGGTCTGTTAAATGAACTCTTGTTTCTGGTGCCGAGAGCTGGGTCTAAGATAGGAGCTCAGTTCACGTTTATTGAATAAATGACAGCATCTGGACTCTCTCTGAAAACCAGTGTCTTTCCTCTATATCTTGCTACCAGCCCTGCCTCTGCCATTACCCATGTGGCTTTGCTAAGTCACTATTCTCTGGATCTGTTTCCTAAAATGAGGACATATGGATGAGATGGACTCCCAGCAGATTTATTCCCGTTCTAATCACAGTAGGCTGTCCTGCCATTCCTATATTGTCACTCATAAGGATGCCAATCCAGCCATGATGCCAGCACCTTCTGCATACAGCAACATCTTCCTATTTATCAGGAGGTCCCTGAATTGCTCCTTTCAGTCTTTTTTCTGTTCTCCTCTTCCCTCCTTCCTCTCGTTACTGTCTCCCTCCCTCCTTTGACAAGTGTCCCCAGTAGGCAGGCTGTAGTCCACAAGAGCTGGCCTTCATCTCCTGGTCAGCCCTCCCTCCAAAGAGCAAATCCATACCTGGGAAAAATGTGGTTATTAATTTATTACCCCTTCAGTCCAATTCAAGAGAAAAACACTGCTTTGTGGACACAGGTGCAGCATGAAGGAAGAAGGAAACTTGTCTTTGTTAAATGTCTACCACCTGCTTAGAAAGTCACTATGTGACCTCATGTGAGCCTTACCTCTGACTGCCTGTCAGTTGTGCCTCCACAATATTTCTGTCCAGCACCCTACAGCCCTCCAGCTCAAAAACTGCAATAGGAATGGCCTCACTTATCTCTCTACTTCCATACTCAACCCCTACAATCCAACCTTCCCGAAGAAACCAGGGCAGACATTTAAAACAACAAATCATCTTACTTCCCTGGTGAAAGCCTTCCAATGGCTTTCCCGTGAGCTTCAAATCCACTTTATAATGCCAGCTGGTAATTCCTCACTGATCTGGCTCCTGCCAACTTCTTGGACATCATCCCCTAGCACTTTCAGTCTCCTCCACCGTGCTCCAGTCTTTTTAAAAACACTTTATGAAAGTATAGTTGATTTACAACGTTGTGCCAATTTCTGCTGTACAGCAAAGTGACTCAGTCGTACCTATACATACATACATATATATTCTTTTTTAAAATATGATTATCTATCACCATCTATTCCAAGATACCGGATATAGTTCCTTGTGCTATACAGTGGGACCTTATTGTAAAAATTTGCATCCATTGACCCCAAACTCCCAGTCCATCCCACTCCCCTCCCCCCACCCCCGGCAACCACAGGTCTGTTCTTCAGTCTTTTAAACATGCTCCACTCAAGAGCCTTTCATGGTTCCCTTTGGTTGTCTCCATCCCAGCCACAGATCTTAAACAATTAGGGAAGAAAAGAGAGAGGAACAGATTCAGACTTTTTTTTCATTTTTTAAGTGAGAATTGCAACACTTTCTAATTTGTGTTTATGTATTTATTTTGCATCTTAGGGCCACACCTGCGGTATATGGAGGTTCCCAGGGTAGGCGTCCAATCAGAGCTACAGCTGCTGGCCTTCGCCACAGCCACAGCCACGCGGGATCCGAGCCTCGTCTGCAACCTACACCACAGCTCACGGCAATGCCTGATCCTTAACCCACTGAGCGAGGCCAGGGATTGAACCCGCAACCTCATGATTCCTAACTCATGATTCGTTTCCACTGCACCACGGCGGGAACTCCACAGATTTAGATTTGTTTGAGACTTCTGCAACAGCTGGTTTTCCAGGTAAACCAACACAAACCTGCTTTTGGCTTTGCTCCTCACCTTGGCTTTCTCAGTGTGTTGCAGGAAAGGCGGTTGAAGCAACTCGAGGGAGTCTACGGATAAAGTCAAGTGCATACGGGAAACGTGGTCAAGAACCAGATACACTGCGTTCTCTCCGCCTGTTGAAGGATTTTGGTCATTTCCAACTTGATTTTTTTTTTTAGATGGTCAGGGAACAGAAGTTCAGTTTTGGGGGAAGGAAGCTAGAGCGCGCTCAACTCTGTGCGAGGCTTTTAAAACCCGACTTGGTGGCCTTAGCAGAACAACTCTCTGAAAGAGGTACTGTGATCCTAAGCCACAGAGGAGGACACTGAGATGCAGCAGAGCTGAGCAATTTCCCGAGGAACACAAGGCTCTCCATCATTCCAACCAGTATTCTCTCCAGCTGTATCTGGTCTCACATCTCTTCTGCCAGATCCTCTTCCTTCACTAACTACATCCTTTCTTCCCAGCACAAACAATCCCAGAGTGAAACAACGTATGGGTAAGTAACGATTAAAATGTAACAGCAAGAACAGGCTGTTTTCCAAGAGCACATCTGAAGGCTCCATTTACCTGTGCTAATTGCAATATCTCAACAACAAGTTGTTCGTAAATATTCATTAAATGGGATCCCCTGGGGGCCTGTACTTGAGCACTCAGTTGGCTGATTTCCTGAATTCCTAAGTGTACTTGAAAAACACCAAATATCTTTTGTCCCAAAGCATCCTATAGTTTAGATTGGTAACCAATTCAAAAATCACCCCTTGGTCAATTAGTGCTTTTTCTCCTATTCTTCTGAACCCCTAAGGTCAAACTTCAACAGCGGCACCTGCTGAGGCCCCCCACTGGGCTCTCTTTCTGGATGTGTGTTGCCAAGAGAACAATCTTGCTTTCAGCTAAAGAAACAACAATCAATGCTTGCACAAAAGACCTAAGGACAATGGAAGATGTGGGTGAGTTAATTATGTTTCCTAGTCATTTTGTTCTTTACAAATAAAGAGCATGGGTGATCAGTGAACTTTAGAAAAGCAAGTCACGCTACATAACAGAAATGGGTTCCTTAGGAATCCAGTGAATGTCCTCTCACCACGATCTCATTTGTATCTGAAATATCCACACTGGTGGGTTTCTGGAAGGAGACAGCAACTGGGGAGCTTGGGGAACTCATTCAACCTTTCCAGGCTTTGTTTTCTCATGTAAAAAATGACCTGATGGAGCAAAATCCCCTGCAGTTCTAAAGTATGGTTCTGCTCTCAGATTCAGCCTGATTGGGAAGCACTGAACAGAAAGAGCCAGGGATTGGACCCAGTGCTCTTGGGCCTGTTTTCCTCTCATGCTGTCCATGTACTGGGAAGCCGCAACATGCCCACGGATGACTGCCAGCCTTCAGGCCTGAGCCCTGTTCCTTTTGGTGCTCCTCCCTGAGTCCGCCCCGAGCCTTGTGGGTACAGAATAGCTACATCTTTGAAATCTTGGTCTATTCTCAACCTCCTCCCAAATACAACTTCTTGTCTTTCACTCATTCATTCAACAAACAGTTATCACCTGCTAGGAATGAGATACGGTGATACCCAGTTGTGCACAAAATATAAATGGTACCTGCCTTCTTGTGGCTTAGAGTCAGCCAGGCGAATAGGACAGTAAATACTATCAGGGAAGAGGAAATTCTCCCCTTCCCTTCTAGGTTCTTCTGACTGGTCTAATAATTAAGTTGACATGAAACGGACTAATAGGAGAAAAATCAAAGCATAATAACATGTATAGATGGGTGCAACCAGGAGAACTGAGCGACTCACCAAAATGGCCTTCAACAGAAATACCATCTTTGGTACTAAAGATGAAAGACGATGAGGAGTTCCCATCATGGCTCAGCAGAATCAAGTCTGACTAGCATCCATGAGGACACAGGTTCGATACCTGGCCTCGCTCAGTGGGTTAAGGATGGGGCATTGCTGTGAGCTGTGGTGTCGGTCACAGACATGGCACGGATCCTGCTTAGCTGTGGCTGTGCCGTAGGCCGGCAGCTACAGCTCTGATTCAACCTCTGACCTGGGAACCTTCATATGCCACGGGTGCAGCCCTAAAAAGACAAATAATAATAATAATAATAATAATAATAATAATAATAAATAAATAAAGAGGATGTTGGGCAGAGTGGTTTGGAACTCCAAAGGGGAGGAAGGCAATGGAGATGGAAAAGCAAATGTTTGACAAATAAATATTTGTTGGGCCATGAAGCAACAATGGGACACAGACGCTAATCTTCAAGCCCTATCTGGAGTGTCCCTCTTACACCCTGCGCCTCGCCTTTGCTGATACCTCTGGCGATAGTGCTCAGACAGCCCTCTGTGTGAATTCTTTTATTTGATTTGGGAGAAGGTCGAAGTTTCTTGCCAAGTCTTTTGGGACTTGATTATTTTAGCTCCAAAGAGTCTTCACACCAAAGAGACATTCTGGGGTGGCAAATTTTGTTCCCCTACCTTTATTTTAAAGGTAAGAAGAAATACAGAAATGTATAAAATAGAAAGTGAATTGTGCACATGATTCTACCTCTCAGGAAAAAAAAAAAAAGCACTGTTTAACTATTGGGTCCTATTATCTTGCTATTCTGTCACTTCATTTTTTTTTTCTCTTAATATCTCATAAAACGCTTTCTATTTCCATACATAGAGATCAACCATATACTTTTAAATGCCTGCATAATAATATGTGCCAGACATAATTGACATGTTTCATTTGTATCAATGTCCTTAATTCCTACCACAGTTTTATGAGTCAGTACCCTAACTATCCCATTTTATAGCCAGGAAAACTGAGAGTATCAGAAAGTTTCCCAAAGACCTGAGGTCACACAGCTGGTGAATGGCAGAACTAGAATTCAAACCCTGACTGTCAGATTCCAGAACTTCAGCTCTTAGCCACCGTGCTCAGTATTCCATTGCCAAGAGGTAACATCATGTTTTATTTTTTTTTTTTTACTTTTTTGGTTTTTTGTTTTTTAGGGCCGCACCCATGGCACATGGAGGTTCCCAGGCTAGGGGATGAATCTGAGCTACAGTTGACTGCCTACGCCACAGCCACAGCAATGCCAGATCCGAGCCACCTCTGCAACTTACACCACAGCTCCGGGCAATGCCGGATCCTTAACCCGCTGAGTGAAGCCAGGGATCGAACCTGCAACCTCATGGTTCCTAGTTGGATTCGTTTCCACTGCACCCTTATGGGAACTCCTTTTGTTTGTTTGTGATTTGTTTTAAATAACCCTGTAGGATGACCATTTAGGTCAACTGCTCCTCTTTCTTTTTCTTTCTTTAACAAACAAGGCTGCAGGCAATACCCTTGTACCTAAATCAGCCTATACTAATCTGATTCTGCCCGTTGGAGTAATTCCTAAAAGCAGAATTTCAGAGTTAAAGGGTATGAGCGTTTTACATATTGGTACACATTGCCAAACCGACAGAAATGTTGAATTAATTTGCACTCCCACCAAGTGTCTATGGGAGAGACTGTCATTCTCTTCTCAACCCTTGGCGCCAATCTGCCCTGGCAGTGGTCTCTACGGCCTCATCGCTGCCAAATCAGACAGCTCTTTACAGCCTCATCCTGCTCCAGGCTCTGCCCATGAACCCCTGTAGACATGCCCTCCCTCCCATGAACTCTTTCTAGGCTCCTCTCCCTTGATGTCTGTGGCACCCAAAATCTCTTTTCTGTATGAATGGCATGCATCTGTGGAGCCCTGGGTCTCTCCCCTTGTCCCCTCCTGTTAATGTTCTCCGCCCCCGCGGGGCAGCCTTGTCCAATTGCAGGCCACCAGCCATCCCCGTCTTCCTTGCCAAAAGAACCCTCGTTTTGTTCAAGGCGTGAAGTACCCACCCTTAAAGGATGAATCACAAGCAACCTAAGCCGATCGTGGCTGTGCTCTTCCTGTTCCTGGAGCTGCAGGTGGCCGTGTGACGCGGTTCTGGCCCATGAGACACAAGGGGACTCTACCTGGGAGCTCCTGGGATTCTCCTCAATGGTGAAAGGGGAGAGGGCTGCGAGGGGAGCATTTTTTTTCCCTGTTAACATCATTCCCTCCTACCCAGAACAGGGGAGGTGAAGAGGAGATGGTTTGAGCTCGTGCAGCCATTTATGGACCAAGGGAACCACAGGGACCTGACATCACTGAGCTTCTGAAAAAAGGCTGAAGCCATTTACCACCAGACTCCCTGGTAAATAATGAAAGAACCTATGAAAAAAGCCTCAGTTGGATTTTGTTTCTTATGGCCAAATATCTCCTTTCAGATAGATCCGTAATGGTTAGCCTAGCCTAATACTCCACCCTGATGGTGCTAACCCCAGGCCCCTCTCTGGAGCCTCAGAACTGTATTTAACACTAATGAATAACAATATTGAATATTCATTAAGTACCTACTATGAGCTAAGCACTATTCTAAAGTATATATTCAGACATCTATAAAGTACCTACTATGAACTAATAAGCACTATTCTAAATTATATATTTAGACATCTATAAAGTACCTACTATGAACTAATAAGCACTATTCTAAATTATATATTTAGACATCTATAAAATACCTACTATGAACTAAGCACTAAGTACCTGCTATGAGCTAAGCACTATTCTAAATTATATATTTAAACATCTATAAAGTAAATGTTGAAGTGCTATTATTATTCCCATTCTATTAATGAGAAAACTGAGGCATTAGGTAACTTGTCCACAGTCATAAATCTCTTAGGCAGCCGGGCTAGGATTCAGACCAGGGCAGTATGGATTCAGGGTCCATATGCTCAGATATAATCTCATACTTCTCAGCTCCCTGGATGACTAAAGGGACCTGAAATTTAACTGGTTCCAAATGGAGCTCCTCCTCCTCCCTCCTCCTAAATGGGCTCCTCCTGAAAACGCCCCCTTTGGGCCAAGGCAGAAACCTGTGAGTCTCCTCGGACTATTGTTTCACTTTCCTCCCCTATTTCCAATCAATTGCCACATGCTGACAAGTCTACCTTCTGAACATATTCTGAACTCATCCTCGGGGCTTGGCTTACAGTAAATGCTGAAGAAATACGGGCTGCTGTTCCCAGCTTCTTCGTGTCCTGCCTTTTACCGCCCAAACCCTCCAGCCCACTGACCTTGCCTGATCCACTGGCCATTCTTTGGGCCTTTGAGTGTATCGCCCCCCTGCTCTCAGGGCCCTGCACTATATGCTCCCTAGTTATGTAATTTGTTCACAACTTAGCCCACGTGTCATGTCCACGAGGAGGGCTTCTGATTCCCCCACCTGCAGAACCGGTCTCCCAGCATGCCTTGCAGCTCTCCTCCTCGGCTCTTAGACTGCAGTTTAATCCTTAGTTCACTTATCTTCCTCCCTCCTCTGTCAACCCCACATTCTCAGACCTGGCTATAAGCTTCTCTGGAGTAGGATACAATAGCTCAAACTTGCCCCCCACCCCGAAGTCCCTTCCCTTCCTTTGTTCTCTATCATAATTACTGGTATCATTAAAATAGAAATTTCTATATCCTCTTTAAGCCCCACAGCAAACTTCTACCTCTAAAATGTGTTTGAATCTATCTTCTTTCTATTCCCAAGTGACGACCTGTATGCATGGTTTAAGATCTTAGCTTTAAGGACTTTGGCAAAGCAGATCTCTTTCCCATGTGAGACCTAGTAAGGGCTTCCTGCAGAGCTGAGGGGTGAAGCTGGTTGTCTGAAAGGTGGTTTAGATTTGAACAAAGACCCTCTGCCTATCTGTAGATGGCATACAGTCCTGCATTTTAACACACTGTACCTCTTTCTATCTACAAATTAGCAGCAAAACTCAACTACTCTAAACAATACCTTGCCCCAGGGTTATTTTATAAGAAAAGTGAGTTAAAGATTTGTTCAGGAGCTCTGGCAAAGCCTTCTTAAAACCAAGTGGAGTGTAAGTTAATCAATCAGGCAAGTGATCGATAAAATAGAAGACCCAGCACAGGATTCAATAATAGTGAGCTGCTCAAATAGCCCGTGATCCATGAGTTTAGTCATTACAAAGATGTAATAAGTATAAAAACTCAAGGGGCCTAAAAACCCTTAGTTGATGTAGTGCATTCATTATGAGAATGTACATATTTTTCAAGATGCTTAGCTAGTCTTGGTTAATTCAACCATTAACACTTGCAAGATACTGAAGAGCAAGCAGAGTGTTAGGGAAGGTTTTCCATTCAAGCGTCTAATGAAAATACCTGATGGCCTCATGAAACATGCCTGACCCTGCTGCTTCCTGGCTGGGACACTGTAGGCATGTTGCTCACCTTCGGAATCTTCATCTGTAAAAGCAGGTAAGAAGCCAGTTCTGTCTCCATCACAGGGCTATTACCGAGTTCAAGTGAGAGAATGACTATGAACATGACTTAAGCACCACTAAGTTGACACACATTTTGCAAAAGGATTAGAACCTATTCAAGCCAGGCAAAGGAGAAGACAAGCTTTATTCACAGATTACTAAAAAAAAAAAAATGATAATTAATCTAATTACAAAATCCTCCAGCTAATGCTTAGTCTAGAAATAGTGATACTAGTTTAAAAAAAAATGCAAGGATAGTGATTTTTAAAATCAGTTTTGGTTCACTTATTTCATTGTTGGGTCCCCCAATTAACCAAAGGGTTGAGAATTTTTAAAAACGACTCTGGCTGTTTTTATTTGTGACCTCACTGGCTTACAACTCAATGAAAATGTTTTAAAGAAACATCGTTATTTGGGGGCCCCGAATCCAGTTATACTTGGCCATTTGTTCAGTCTCAAGTTGAAAAGTGATGTGTAATATTTTCCTTTATAATTAATACTTCTGGAGAGTAAAATTAAATTTCTCATCTGAATCTAGGAAAATGTAACATGTGCCAGGAGGGCCATTGCCAATGAAAATGGGCCTGACCCCAGTCCCAGAATGTACAAAAGTCTCCTTCAGCACCAGCAAACCACGCACACCTGCAAAGCGGGTGGAAAGGCTGCCCTGCTAAACTGCAATGCCCTATGTCCATTTCAGAAGGAAAAGCCTGCTGATCTGCTGTCAGCGGCTGTACCATACACACAGGTCATGCTGGCCAAAGGCAGCCCCAGGCACTTAACTAAGTGATCAAGAAGTGTTGCATGATTTAAAAGGAAAAAAAAAAAGGCACGTTACCTCCTGTGGCGATTACAGCGATTGTGTGAGTCAACAGTAAGCTTCCTTTGCCCCAATTTAAGTCCCCAAAGCACTTCTAAAATGATCATTTTAAAAAATTCTATTTTAAAAGCATTAATTTTAGATTAAATATGAGCTATCTCAGATTCTTTTTGAACAAGGCTTGGTATATAGTTCCTTTTTAATGTCGGTATAAAAATATAACAGAAGAAACCCTATGCTGAGAACTTGCTTTAAAGCTTCCATTAGCAATAAATGAACAATATGTTCAGCTGACATCTAATCAAGTTTAGAGAAAATGAAACCAATGCAACAGTTAGATGAGCCCTTTCCCAAATAAATGAATGAGTTGGCTGTTATTTTGGTATAACTGTCTACCTGGATGCATATAGTTGTGCCTTCTTGCTGAATATGTAGATAGTAAAATTGACTCTGTCTGGCAGATCTATTTGTTTCACCAATTAAACCCTCTCACAGCGTACAAGTGGGAAGTGCACAGGTCACAGAATCTTCTTACTAGTTTCCTCAACTACTTAAGCCTCTTGATGGTTCAGTTAAATGAACTGTATTAAATGAGGTAGTCTGTGAAAATCACTTATGACGTTGAAAGTACTCCCATGAAGAGCCGACACTGACATGACACCCACAGAGAAAAGGAAATTCCAGGGGCATGGCCACGTGGAGTGTCCAGGAACTGGAGGGTCTGAAGCTGCTGTCAGAACCCCCCCCTTCCCTTCCCCAGCGAAGGAACAGAAGAAGAATCAGTCCCAAGATTAGATGACCCCAGGGAGTAAGTCATCAACTGCCCAGCCCTCCGTGGCCATCTGCACATGACCCATGAGATGAAAAGGCAATGACTTGACATTTCAGAGATCTGGAGTCCCGGAAGGGTGGACCTTTCCCCAGCTTGCAGTTCGGGAAGACAGGTAAATCCAAAGGTGACCCAAAGCCTCCTGTTTCCTGAGAGGTGTCCCTAGGTCCCCGACACTCTGCACAGGCATGGCAGGCCTTGCTCCCCTCCTAGCAAGAGCTGTACTAACCAGCTGACATGGACGACACAGATATTTCAGGTGCCCTCATGTCCTTTGGCAATGAAAACACAAAGGCTTTATTCCTGAGCTTAAATGTATCCATAGTTGCAAGTGTCAACCAACCAAGTCTTTGGAACATCAATTTACAAATTATCGAAAACTTTAAGTATGCTCATAACCCTTAATGTACTCATTCCAGTTCTGGGAAGCCATTTTAATGAATGAATTTAAAACGTAAGAAAAACTTTTCTGGCTGAAGATTTGGGTGGCAGGGAAATAACTAATTTATACTAATGAAAAATAAGAAACTTTCTAAATTTTTTAAAAATTTTTTTGTCTTTTTAGGGCTGCACCCGCAGCATGTGGAGGTTAGGGGTCAAATCAGAGCTGTAGTCGCTGGCCTACACCATAGCAATGCCAGATCCGAGCCACATCTGTGACCTACACCACAGCTCATGGCAATGCCAGATCTTTAACCCACTGAGTGAGGCCAGGGATCGAACCTGTGTTCTCACAGAGACCAGACAGATTCATTTCCACTGAGCCACGACAGGAATTCTGTAAATAATCTTCATGCTACACCTCAATGGGGAAAGGTTAAGTGAATTATTTTGTGCGTGTTAAAAATGATGCCTACCCAAAATTATACTTCCAAAATTTACTCTACACACAGGGGAGTGTGCATGGGTGTTGCATGGACACACACACACATAAACATGCATGTTGGTTTGCTATAGAAGGAAAAGTAAAAACCATATATGGCCATTAATAGTAACATCCATGCAGTGAAATTTTAAAATTTCATATACTTCTACCTACATCTTTGTTTTACAACAAGCAGGTACTAATTTTATCATGAAACTAATTCTTAAAAATCTATTTAAAAAGATCAAAGCAGAAAAGCTGTGTGGGAAGAGGCAGTCCTCCGACCTGGTTTGGGAGGCGGAGACCCTGAGTAACAGCCTCTGAACCGGGAAGGAACTCTGAGACGGAAAAACGACGTGGGCATCTGCGTCAAGCGCAATTCTGAGGTTTTACCGCGGGTAACTTACGTACACGCAGGCAGGAGGCATTCGTGGCTGCACTTGGCGTCTCCGAAAGGGGTACAGGTGGACTTAAAGGGGCAAAGGCTAATGATGGAACGTGACTACCAAGGAGAAGCAAGTCCACACCGGCGGGAACCGGGCGGGTGTGTGTGTTCCACCCCGCCCCCTCCCCCGGGGTGGGGGGTGCTCATGACCATTAACCACCTGCATCAGCAAAAGGCCTCCATCCAACTTCCATATCGGATGAAGACAAGGGTACACCACGCTGATAGGGAGCTTATCTGGCTTGGCTTGGTGTATTCCTGGTGAGCAGGCTAAAGCTCAGGCATGCAGAGACTGGAAGGGCTGGGACTTCCGGCCTGAGGTAGAGCTGACAAAATGGAGTCGGTGTGGTTCAGCCACACGCCTGGGTCCTGGGAAAGTTCCCTGTGTACTGCGTCCTTCTGTTTCTAATCAGAGTGCTGGGCGCTCCTCCATTTTCTCCCACAGACTGAGGGCGCGGGTGCAAACGCCCACGCACACCCATGCCCGGCTGCAATGAGAGGCAGCACCCCACCCTTCTTCTCCCAAACTTTGGAGTCTCCACCAACTGATCAGAACTGACGCACAAGATTAAAGCTGCCAGGGTTTCTCCAGTCTAAGATGCCATTCGGTGAGAGAGGCATCAGTGACATCTGGGGAGAAGGAACCTGCTATCCTGTAGGCAATTGTAAGTTGCATTGTGACTTCCGACTACCATGGAAGTTTCTGGACCTGCGGAACGCTGCTGTTGCCCTCTTTGGTCTCTTCCTCTCTTTTCCCACAATGCTCACCACCTCACCTATTGTCAAGAAGCCACAGCACAGATGTGAGTCACTGGGCTGGGCCCACTGGTCCCGGGCGGGCATCCAGAAGGCAAATTCAGGCTGGCCAGGGGCAGCTCAGGCTGGGAGAGGGCCAGGAGGACCTGGGTCTCTCACAGAGAGCTTCTCCCAGAATTAACTTCTAACTTGGTTCCAGTCAAAAGCTTCAAAACAGGAGTTTCCCTTGTGGCTCAGGGGTAATGAACCTGACTAGTATCCATGAGGACGTGGGTTCAATCCCTGGCCTCGCTCAATTGGTTAAAGGATGGGAGTTGCCCTGAGCTGTGGTGTGGGTCTCAGAGGAGGCTTGGATCCTGTTTTGCTGTGGCTGTGGCTGTAGCGTAGACCAGTGGCTACAGCTCTGATTTGACCCATAGCCTGGGCACCCCCATATGCTATGGGTGTGATCGTAAAAAGACATGCACAAAAAAGTCTTCAAAAGAACCAGCCTTTTAATTTTTTTATTAAAGTATAGTTGATTTACAATGTTGTGCCAATTTCTGCCGTATGGCAAAGTGACTCGGTCACTCACATACACACATTCCCTTTCTTATTATCTCCCATCATAGAATCAGCCTTTTTAGCTTACTATGCTTGATGCTCCTCTTTCTTTTAAACCCACGGCATCTGTAAACAGGGTTTAACTCTCTTGATTCACTCTACAAAACACCCAAAAAAACAAAGCACCCCTCTAGTTTGGGAGTCATTGCTATGGGGGCTTGAGCAAGTAAACACCCTCTCTGAATCTGTTTCTTCATCTCTAAAATATTCAAAACACTTTTCTCAGAGATGGCTTGTGAAAGATTAGTGTTAAAATAGACAGGGTACCCAATGTAGAGCCTGGTATACAGTGGGTGCTCAATAAATGCTAGCCATTAAAAGTAGAATGAAGATGAGCACAGCAGGAAACAAATTACTTCCTGTAGGGTTATGACCTGAATGGAGCCTAAATCTGTAAACAAATCACTTTTAAAGTTATGTTGACACATCCAGATATTTCAGAATTGTTTCTTACAATCCAGCTTTCATGAGCACCAAGGCATTGGGGTACATTTAAAACTTTAATAAGGTGAACTAGACTTCTCCCAGTTGGGTGAACTGGTTGCCTGAAAGGCAAGTGTATTCAACAGCAGCAATATGACCTGAGCGAAATGCAAGCAGCTTCCAAAACTACTTTCAGGCTGCACTTACCCAAGGAAGACCCTACTCATTTCCCAGGCAATGTGGTGAATGGGACTTGGGGCATTTGCAGCCACAAACCCATCAGTGAGTCAGAGAAATGGGGGAAAAAATTGTTGCAAAGCCCCATAATTCCCCTCTCCGCCTCCCAAAGAATGCCCAAATTGGATGAATTTGCAAGTCTTTTTAAGAGAGTAGCTCTAAAATGATAAATTATCGCTCCTTTACTAACAAGAGTCGGACTTTTTTATTCCAAAATATCATGCTATAAAGCTGGCCAGATGGAAGCAGAGTGGGATGGGTTTAGTTTCCCCAGTCTCCGATCCCCACCTTCCCAGATCCCCTCACTCCCTGGGACCTTACTGATGAAACAGACAAGGCTACAGAGAGTGAGTTTAAAGAACAAGAAGCAAAAGGATTCTCTACTGGAGAACTTGCATAATCAGCCTAAGAATTCGCTGTTAGCATGGGCCCTCTGGGACTGTCTGGATCACTATTCCCAGCCTGCGACTTATGCTGAAGGAGAAGCAAGAACCCAGGTTCAAGCTGGAGCAAACCGATTTAGTGACACGTGCGAAATTACATTTGGAGGATGGGGTTGCTGTTAGAAACAGACCCACAGGGAAAAGATGAGAGAAAACACTGGATACAGTCATAGGGGGCCATTTTGTGCAGGGATAAGCAACCCTTCTCCAATAAGGTAGGATATATAAATAGATGTATTTAATATTTAATAACTATAGAAGAAGACATACAATTTTAGCCACGCTTTTATTGAACAAGCATTCATTAACTACCAAGAACTAATTTTGGTGCTAGGCCCTGGGGATTCCAAGATGATTAAAATACGCTTTGCCCTCAAGGGACTTGAGGTCTAGAAGACTAAAGCCAAGAGATGCAAATAAAAGGGCAATTCACCTGAACCAAGGACAGTGCAAGCCTCAGGAGGGCTTGGCTTCCACTGTGGGCTGGGGCTGGAATGGACAATACACAGGAGCAACTTTATGAAGGAAATGACCTTGAGCTGAGTCTCAGAAGAGGAGTGAGTGTTTGCCAGGCCAACAGACTGGTTAATCCTTGTTCCTAATTAAAAGGCATGTGGAGAAGTTCCCGTCGTGGCTCAGTGGTTAACGAATCCGACTAGGAACCATGAGGTTGCGGGTTCGATCCCTAGCCTTGCTCAGTGGGTTAAGGATCCGGTCCGGCATTGCCGTGAGCTGTGGTGTAGGTTGCAGACGCGGCTCGGATCCCGCGTGGCTGTGGCTGTGATTAAGGCTGGCAGCTACAGCTCCTGTTAGACCCCTAGCCTGGGAACCTCCACATGCCATGGGTGTGGCCCAAGATAAGGGAAAAAAAGACAAAAAATAAAAAATAAAAAAATAAAAGGCATGTGGAGAACGCACTTAGTGGAGAAAAGCCTCTTTCCCAAGCACCCAGGGCAAATGCGGTCTGCAGGTCTCTGCAGTGAGAACTAGCTTGGCATGACTAAGATGTTCTAAAAAGGAGCAGGTGCTAGTCTGGTTCTTAGATACACCCCACCAGCGTCAAAAGCTGTCCTCCATTGGGGGCGGTCACAGGAAACACCTCTATGGCATGGCACCAAACTCCCCATCTAGGGCACGTGGCCCTGGGGGAAATGCCAGGGTGGGCACTGGGAAAGAAGCTGCCTGTCAGCAGGGCTGGGTCTTCCTGGGCTGTAATCACCATAGACACCAGGAGGATTTGTAGCAAGGAGTTACCAGGAAGAGAGCTGCTGGGAGTTCTGAGTGTTGGGCTTTCCAGAAGGTTGACCAGTAAGCCCTGACTGGTGAGGACGGGGAGGCTCAATGACAGACTCCTTCCTGTGGCCCAAAAGGCCTTTATGATCTGACCCTTGATCATAAAGGGTCTGAAGCAGTCAGTGCCTCCCGTCCTACATGCATCTCCTGTTCACAGCCAGATTCCCCTACGTGTGCACCGCTGCCTCATACCCCATACCCTCCAAGAGTCACATGCTCTCTCTCCTGAGCCTCTTGAGCTGGATTCAAGCCCACACGGAGGAGCAGAGATGGCTGAGATCTGCTCTGGGGCTGCCTGTGCTGCTCACATTCAGTGGCCCTGGACCAGAGTCACACTCTGCGCCTAATGTCTTGGTCCTGGTCTGTCCGGATCACCCGCATGAATTAGGAAGATGTATTGGTCTTAAAGGCTCCCCATTAATGGGAAAAAAAATTATTTGTTCCAAAGGATATCAGGATTTCCTAAAGCCAAGATCCTCTGATAATGCCATTTACCCAGGCCATTCTATTTTCAGCTGACTGGGGGCTGATTTCACCTGCAATATATTCAAATGCTGAAAGATGACAGGCCCCAGGCAGGCAGGCTAGAGCCGGGTGAGACAGTTGTGGTTTAGTGGGAAAACATAGGCACAGACATTAATATTGCATCGAGACAAGAAAGATCATCACACCTGGCTTACTCGTCTCAGTGAGGCTGGATGGCTGTAAACTGACGCTGGTAATCTATTGTGAAACAGGACTGGGTTGAGAAGGGTGTGATCATGTCTCCCCACACAGGTGCTCACACATCCACGCACACACACACATACTCATACACACTCGCTCCTAGAGGTCAGTCAGCTGCTTTGTTACATAAGCAGCAGGTGCTTTCCTCATCTCAGAAAATCTAAACCTTCTCCATTTTCCCCAAGCCCCCATTTTCCCCCCAACACTCCCTTCTGTCCTCATC